>JADBJO010013057.1:0-12500 GCA_016801955.1 Conus betulinus
CTACATGGAAATAAACATGATCCCTGAGTGTGACCGACGGGACACCCAAAAACCCCCCCTACTCCTCTACCACCTGACCCCCCCCCCAACTAAAGGTGCTCCAGATCGTGACGCAGGTTATCAGGTCTACCCTCACTACATACCCTCGAAAATCCAGATAACATACAAGCTGGTCTCCGGCTCCAGGACGCATCGTGACATATCTCCCCCCCCTACCAGCTCAGACTAATAACACCGCTGCGACTCCCCCTAGATTTGTCGACACCGAGGTGTGAATTGTTCTCAACCCTACACAACACTCCACCGACACAATACCAGCTGACATGACCCCACCCACCCCCTGCTGAGCGGACTAAATCCCCGTACCCCATCGAAACCCTAACAGGCTGCCCCGAAGTTGGAGCGTATACACTACACTTGACCCCCCCCAATCAAACCTGTTGCCCCCTCCTGCTCTGTGAGCGGCAATCTCTCTACACTTTGCACACCAATAACATGCCTCCTGCCTCGATGGTGACGCGGACACTGACACTTTCTCTCCAACAATTGCACCCCCTACCCTGCTGCCATGCTGTCTGTTTGCGGCCTGATTTCTCCTCCCTGACATCCCCCCTCCATTGCGACTGATGTCTTGGGTCCCCCTCCGCTTCTCCTACCCTCCCCCCTTGCCTCCAGCCCACCCCCCCCCCTGCCTTCCCTGCCTTCTCTCCTCGCCTCCTTCACCGCATGGAAAAGCCGGGATAACCTCTCCCGACTGTTATATTTTCTCCTACCTCCTACCGAGTGCCGACGCGGCTTATATGCAACAATTAACACCCTTGACAACAATAACATGGTCCCCTAGCCACCTGCTGATTACCGTGCCAATCGGCCTGGGCCTATCCTCCAATTACCAGTGGAGAAATAACAATGGCCGATTGAGCGGATAGCCTACATTGAACCTAACATGTGCCATCATGACTGTGAACTATTGCGGCAATTGACTCGACACAGTTGACAATAGACATGCTGCTGATTGTGCACCAGTCGCGAACTGCGATTTCGATTCCATCCAACACTATTCGAATTCATCGTAAATGCCTTTTCGGGCCTTGATCCTTTCCTCCTTTCTGAGTACGATCGCCGGACTAAGAACTACATCGGCACAACCACCTGCATGCCCCCCCCTGACCACTACTGTGCGATGCGTGATTTTTGTCCATCACCTCACTTTCAGACAAGCCTTGTTTTCCCCCCACCACAACAAAACTAAATCAGGACCAGCGGATTCCGATATTCCACCCCGAGCTACCCCCCCTAGATACCGACACAAAGAGAACAATATACACAACACTGATGACTGCACTTGAGACCGGCGCCTTACTTGCATAGCCTTGCAACCCCCCCCATATTCTACACATCCCAACCTTCGCATATCATAACAATGCCCTGCCCCCCCCGAACCCACCCACCCTCGATGAACCACCCGCGGCATAACTCTAAACCTGAACTAACATGCTGCCTGATGTCCTTAGAGGCATATCCCCTCCCACCCACTGCAAACCCAACCCCAATACTATCCACATGCCTGCCACATGCTTGCTGATGCGGTGAATCCTTCGCTGCATCCACAACGCCCCGCCCACGCACCACAACCCGACCATTCCCGCCCGTGCCTAAGATGTTACAGATGACCCCGCACACCCTCCCACTTGACTAACTCCCCACCGCACCCCCCTACCCACCACACTCCCCATCCACACCCCCAGTGCACACACCAAACGTTACATCCCCCCCCCCACCCCCCCCCCCCCGGCCCCCACCCAGATTAGTGAAACCGGGGGGACCTATCTCAACACCTGAGCTAACATCCGAAACCAGACATACTGTGACCAATGCTACTTATCTCACAACCCACCCCCACCCCCCCCTCTCTGAGTCAATACGCTCCCGCGAATAACTAACACCTCCAGAGGCGACCTCACCCCCCCAACCGTACCCCCTCATTAGTATGCCGCACAAAAAGCCGCCTACAACATATACCACTAACCCATTATATCCCACACCTGAACGCTTAACAGTGCATCCAGCATCACCCCCTGAAACCACGCCCCCTATCCCTCCTCCACACCCTCGCCACCCCACGCACCCCGCCCCCCCCCCGTACACCATGGCAACCCTCCACAGAGTGACAAAGATAACAGCACAACCACCACTCCTGCAATCGACTCACACCCTGAACCCCGTTAACATACCCGGTACCAGCTAGAACGATCCCCCTTCAACCCTGAAAACCGTAACCATCGGGCACCAGCAGGCTGAAAACGCCTATCTCACGCTGAAGGACAACATCCCGGTACACCGCCAAGTCTGCCGAGTACGGAAACTTCCACCCTGCAAAACCGCCTAACCCATCCCAACCCAGGCTAACACCCACCGCCCCATCTCCGTATGAACCCAAGACTTCACTTCACACTGATCAACCAGTCATGGGACCAGTATGTCACCAGTATCCTCACACCCGCGAACGTAACACACAGCCACCTTTCCCGGTTGACACAGATTTACCCAATTTTTGCTATCCATCTCCCCCCCCCACCTACCCTCGGTGCAAGCTTGTAGCCACATTTCACACCTTCAAAAACCCGGCCCCACCTTCATCCGGTCTCAGTATTGTCATCAACAGATCTTTCCCCTGACAGCACCTAATGGTCGCGCTGTGTGCCACCCGTTTTCTCTCTACTCTTGTTTCACTTTCTCGCCACAACAGTTCACCCTACGTCTCCTTAACTGGCTGCAACCGCTCGTTTCGTTTCCCCGGTCCCCCTATTCGTGCCTCCGTCTTCCATTATCTATCCTGCCACTCCTCCGCTCCCCACCCATCCCCGGCCCCCGTTACACTTTGCCCCTCGCCTTGTTGCCAACATTCCCAGCGCACATAATTATCACCTCCCGTATTTTCGTCATTATATCTCCAGACGTTAGGCTCTCGCGTAACTTTTCGATCCATCATTTCTTACCCGGTCTCCTATGTAGTGGCATACCTCAATCCTTCGCGACCGAGTCACTTCTTCGTATTTTAGCCAATACCCTCCCTGTTGCCACCTCACAACTTGACTCACCCATTTTGTCCGTGGCATTTTTCGGAGCTTTGTTATCTCCACTGTGCCAACATAGTGCTGCAACTGTTCCGTCGTCTCCACCGCCCACCTTGACTATATGTTTTTACCCACCAAAGTCGTATCACTTTATTATAATTTAGTAATGACCAACTAACACATCTTCGCACCCACTTTTCCTCCCGAATACCATCGCCGTGCATGACTTTCCCCCTACACACCACGCCTACGCACCAATAGCTTTATTCTATCCCTATCGAGCCCACTAATACGGCAGCCCCACTTAGACATTTCTGTCTAAAAGTTCCTTATTAATAAGCCACCACCTCTCACCCCCTCCTATGAATCAAATGCCCTTCGCCCCGCATCACCTCCCCGGCCCCACACCCCCACCCGCGTTCTGCCAGATTCCCAGATCACAAAATCTCCCCACCTCCTTGCCCTTGATATCTGGCTCCCAAACGCTAGGCCACCACACATCCTCGCTTCAAAACATAATTCCTGTCCTGTCCCTCATCACAAGTATGCATGGGGGACCCTGTATATGACATATAGTACCCCCCCCCTCCTCCACTACCACTCCACCCTCTCTCCTCAGCCTACTATTCCGTCTGGGCATCCCTGCACCACCCCCTCTCCACCCCGCTCCCAATCCATACACATCCGCCTAAAAGCTATAGCAACAACCAAACACCACCCGCTTCCAGTCCCTCTAATCCCTTGCCTTTATTTCGCCGCGTGCACACACTGCATTTTAACTGCACCTCCCACTCCGTCGAGGATTTGCCCTACAACACACTTCCTCCACTGCTCCTACACCCCCAAGCCGACCTGTCTCCCCGCGTAGCCCTTTCCTTCACCACCCCCCATAACAATCCCGGCAAAGTACTACACGACCCCGCTAATACTCCCCCACCACCCCCCCCCCACAACCCCAACTGCCCACAACCCCCACCCCACCAACCCCTCAACCACCCCGTCTCTTTCCCTACTATATCTTCCTCATGTCTCCATCCTTGGCACCCCAACACACCCACATGACCCTCGCCTGCACAATACTTTACCCTTTCCTAGCAGCCTGACATAGCGTTAGTAACGACTTGTAACCCGATACACGCACCTCTAATCCCCCCTGCTACCACTGGGTAGCCCCCTTAATGCACCCTGGTCACTAACGTTAGTTACCTCTACAGTCCCCGAGCCACCCCCCCAACGCCTTCAACACCACACAACGCCCAACCACACCCTAGTCAACCGGGACAAAAAAGTGACGTCACCTACCAACCCCACACCCCCATGTTGCCGAACACAATCCCCCAACTTCTACCTTCCGCTTCACAAACCCTTTCACCCCGCCAACACACTCATAAAAAACAAAAGAACAGCCAACCCAAACCCCCCCTAGAAAAACACGTGCCAAATCACCATGCGCACCCAGATTACTTGAAAAACGATCCCACACGAGTCTCAACCACTGACACACCCGGTATTCCCACATTACAGAGTACATAATTCACCAAATTGCGAAAAAGACAGCTCCCCTCCGCACCTGACGGGAAAACACAAAAAAAAAAAAACAACCGCAAATCACACCGCAACTGGAAACCACCCGCTACAACTATGAAACAAACCCCGCCACGCCAAGATGGTGCCGATATTCAATTATATAAACCGCTCCACACTAAAACCTGGTACACATCCGGCACGCACGCCCTCCCCCTTCGCCTACTGCCCGACCCCACACAGCCCCAAATCCCACCCACCCCCCTCCCCAACCCCTATATCCGCACACCCCCCACCAACCACCCAATGGCCACACGTCTTAGGCCCGCTCTGTCCATCTGCGCGTCATTTTTTGTGGATATTTCATCCTGATCCCCCACTACCCGCCCATCTCTACCCCCTGACTGACCCCAACCCATCATTATCGAAAGACCTATCCCACTAATATTTTCTTATTCCTTCATTTTTGCTTTTTTTTGTCGCCTTCCCCACACCCAACCATACCAAACGACCTCAACCCAAACCTAACATCCTGAACCCATATAGCACCCACCCCACAACACAAACACACCAGCACAACCACCCCAGTTGTGGTGTAGTGTTCGCTAGCCATCACAACTACATGTCGACCCACGCACCCCTCTGCCATCCCACCCCACGGTCCCCCAGCACTTTTTCCCCTCCACCCCCCAACACACCCTGAACCCCCCCCGCCATCCCCAGTCCACACATGAGCCCCCCTCGCACCCAGTTTCCCTGTCTCTCGCCATCCCACCGCTATATCACCACCACCCCATCGCCCCCCCCACCACACCGGCTTCCCAGCCCCGCCTAGCCCACCCCACCTGACCCAAGACCATCACACCCTTCGCTGACTGCATGCCAGACCTGTGGAACCCCGATACTCAAACACCATCCACCGACACAAACACACACCACCCAACACGCATACCCATGCTGCCCAGATGTGAACAAACCAACCTACATTCGAATCACCCCCGCCCCCAGCACCCACACTGACCCCCCCCACCCACCGCTACCCAACCACCATACCCTCTTCCCCCACACAAAAACCCCCCCACACGCACCCCGACCCCAACCCCCACCCCCCCCCCCCAGATGGATGACAACCAAAGACTTATCTCACATTGACCGTTCGTAACCCCCATACCCACCGGGCACCTCCGACTACCGCAGAACCCCCAGATCTCTCACACCCCCACAACATGAACACGTAAAATCCCCCATTGCCCCACAAACTATACCCTGAGTAATAGTGTGTTGCGGAGACAACCAGAGAGCACCTCCACCCCCAGACCATTACTATGAAACCCCCCCACCAGAACCCGATTTCTTCACAACCTCGAACCCCCGCCCACTACAAACGCCCCCCCCCCCCGGCACCAGTATATGAAAAGATATGTCCGCCACCACTGCAACGCTTAACCCATGGCAACCAGATACGTGAAAAAGATATCTCCACCACGAAACGTATCCCCCATCGGTCCCACACCCCCGCCCACGATCATGACCTCAAAGTCCCTCTGCACAACGAACGCACCCCCGCAACACATAGTCTTGGTACCCGAATGCTAAACGCACTATCCTCACCCCACCCATGCACCCGAGACCACACCCAATGCCCCCCCTGCAACGATGTGAAGAAAACCCACAGATATCTAAACTGAACTAGATGGCACCCAACGACCATGACAAAACGATTCATCTAACCCCACTGGAGATGGATTGGGTGACAGTAACATGGGCACCAGATATGAAGACCGATTCACACCTGAAAGTAACATGGCACAAGATATGAAAACGATCTCACACTGAAGTAACAATGGCACACAGATGGAAGAGATATTCCACATGAACGTAACATGGCACAGATGTGAAAAGATATCTCACACTGAACGTTGGACCCGAGGTGAAACATGGCACAGCAGTGGAAACGTTATGGCTTTGCAGTGTGAAAAGTATCTCACATGAACCGAACAAGTGCACGATGTGAAAAGGATAATCTCACACTGAAACGTAAATGGGCACCAGGATGTGAAAAGATATCTCACCTGAACGTAACATGGCACCAGATCGTGAAAAGATATCTCACACTGAACGTAAATGGCACAAGAATGAAAGATATCACACTGGAACGTAAATGGCACCAGATATGAATAAGATATCTCACGAACGACATGGGTACGATATGAAAAGAAAGGAATACAATGAACGTAAAATGGAACCAAGATATGAAAAGAGATCTCGGAGTACAAGAAAAAGCTGCCAGATGGTGAAAAATCGTTGAACACTGAAGCGGAGGGCTGGAGCCAGATGAAAGAAAGATATCCTCACATGAAAACGTGAACATGGCACCAGATGTGAAAAGTTCTCACACTGAAAGTAACATGGCACCAGATATTGAAAAGTATGCTCACACTGAAACGTAACATGGCACCAGATATGAAAAAAGATATCTCACACTGAAAAGTAACATGGCACCAGATATGAAAAGTATCTCACAGCTGAAAATGAAAGTATTGGTGAGCCAGATGTGGAAAAGATATCTAACAATGAAGTAAACAGGCACCAGATATGAAAAGATATCTCACAGCTGAACGGTAAAAACAGGTACCAGATATGAAAAGAGATATCACAATGAACGTAAAACATGCTGCCAGAAGTAAAGGATATCCTCACAATGAGTAACATGCAACAGATATGAAAAGATATCACACTGAACGTAACATGGCACCAGATATGAAAAGATATCTCACACTGAACGTAAATGGCAACAGATATGAAAAGATATCTCACACTGAACGTAAATGGTCCCAGATGTGACACGGATATCCAAAACCGAAACAAAATGGTGCCCGGTAGACCCAGAGTGACGTTATTCGCTTTCGCATGTGAAGTTCCGACCGCCATTACAAGTTGCCATGTCTACAGTCCATGTTAACGCGCTGTTCTCGTTTCCTGTGCTCCACCTTTCCCGCCCACACACGACTAGGAATCGTGAAGGAAGGAAAAAGTGGGCGGAGTTACAAAGAAAGAAAGGAATAAGTGGAGGAAATCGTTGAAGGAGGAAGGATGGGCGTGGACAAGAAAGAATGGAATCCTGGAGGAAATATGGGGAAATCGTGAAAGACGGATAGGATGGGCAGAGTACAAGAAGAACGGAATAATGGAGAAATCGTTGAAGAAGGAAATAGGGGCGGAGCTACAAGAAAGAAAGGAATATGGAGGAAATCGTTCGAAGGAGGAGATGGATCAGCGGAGTTCACAATAAGAAAGAAATAATGAAGGAAGGGCATGCGAGAAATACGGAAGTAAAAAAATCACGAGAAACAACAACAACGAAACAGACAAAAAACGTGTTAAAGGACTGATGACAAAAACAAAAAAAAAAAAGAGCTTGTGAGAAAAAAGAGAAAGGTGAAACTATAGGTGAGAAAGGAAAACACACGAGAAACACGGTACGAAAGAAATGGTAGTAAACAGGAAGAACCACGGGCAAGAAGGACGTGATGGTTGAGGACATGACTGGGGAGTTAAAGAACGGATGATACTGTAGGATGGCTGAGAAGAAGGAGAAGAGACGCTTGTGTGACGAAGAAAAGGGCGGATGAGGACACCCACAGGTGAAACCCGGCGAACAGTTTCAATGGCACGAGAACGAAGATGACGGATGGAACACATGGTGAGGAAAAGAAAGAGGGAAACAGACATGCAAGGGACGAAGGACATTGAGAAAGGGCCAGTGGTGCATTCAGACATTGTGAGAAAGGCCATTGGTGACATTTAGATTAAATGAACGACGAAGGTCGGAAAAGGAAAGGATGAATATGAAGGAGCTAAGATCTTCCTTCGTACTCCCCTGCTCCCTGCTAGCAAAGAGCTTTTTGGTGTGAACCGACTATGGAGCGTTGACAGATTGCAGCACATACGGACAACGCGTCTTAGAATGCTATGGGCACACACAGGGACTTGAGAAACAAAAGGCTGCAATACAACAGCTTTACTAGTAGCAGAGAAAAGCTCTTGTACAGATTGAAGATGGCACAAAACAATTTATATCCAAACATTACATTTCTTTTTCTCTTACCAATTATGAGAAAATAAACCCGGACAAAGCGGAAGTGTGCGGAAAATCTTGCGGGAAGGGCTCCTGCAGCTTTCGAGACCTTTTTGTTTATTACGAGATAGCTGCCCAAAGATGAGTCGCCATCGTCGTATTTTGTCGCCGGAAAGGACAATATGAAACTGATTGACGTCGCCTTCAAGAGAAAGCCAAGGACAGATTGTCATTTAGATTACACGGGACAACTGTTTACGAAGTGGACTGATGTACGATGCTAAGCGCGCGTCCGATCGATTGAATTTTACTTAAACATTGATTAGTACCCAATCTTGATACTTGATTTGATTGAGTAAATTTTTCCTGTGAAACCAAGGAAGCGAACCGATGTAGATCTTGTTCTGAAATCGGCAAAGTAAATTCGATGAGAACTGCTGTCCATGCGCAAAAATGTGCGAGCGTTATCAACACACTACAACCAAAACACACACACACGCGCGCCGCGGCGCGCGCGCGTGCCACCCACACACAAAAACACACACAACCACCAACTCTCTCTCTCTCACAACACAACAGGACACAAAACGCGGTTGTACAAACACAGCAAAACACCGCCTGCACACGAACACATACAGTGCGCGCGCAACGCCTCTCTCTATCTAGGTGTTTCATGGTGTTCTCCACTCGCTGAGTACGAATGTCGAAAGACGTTAAATTGAACAGGAAACACTACAAAAATCCCCAAACACACACACAAACGCGCGCGCTAACCACACCACACAACACACACAACACACGTCGTGCACGCGCTACACACATCGCAGGTACTTCAGATGTTTCTCGTCATTCCCATCTTTTTCCATCTCCCCCCCACACTACCCAACAGCCCCTTACACAACCAGCCCTTCCTTTCCAACCTGATTCCCACCTCCATATCCCCCTCGCCAGGATAGGCTAGTGTGTGTGTGAGAGGGGGGGGGGGGCTCGCCTCGGTAAAGGCACCATCCCTTTAGGTTGTTTTTTTTTTTATTAATCTTTCATTTTCTCTCCGTAAATCACAGACAAAATTAACCGGTTTTAAAAGAAACCAATTAAACGGTGCTCGAGCGAATCAATACCCCTCCCTCTACGCATGCCCCCATCCCTCCACCCTCTGCGGTTGTGTGTGTGTGTGCTGGTGTGGGATGTGTGCGTGTGTGACAGCTAGTGCACCCGTTTAGTGCAACACGTGTGTGTGTGCGCACGCGCGCTGCGCTCCAGTTTTCCACTTACTGAGAGGATTCACTAGTTATTGACCAACGTTGTGAAAATTATCTTAATCAAGGTCATCTACAAAGTAAGTGTGACAGGACATTTAAACAGAGCCAACGCACACGCGCCGCACATGGTAACTTACCCACCTCTTCCCACTCTTGCCAACATTTCATGCAGATTTCTCGAGTGTCCTGCATCACAGACCTGAGAGAACTTCCATCACAGGATGCGATAGCTGTCAATCATAGAAGAGGACACGTGTCAATCACTGTCAACACAGGCGCAAGATGACACCAAGCGAAATTGACTTAGACGCCGTTGTTTGTATAGTCTTCTTCAGTGTTGAAAGACATCGCCCTTCTGTTGTGAAGTACAGGACAGCCGCTTTCCCGGTGAGTTCGAGTAGAACTACCCACAAAGTTTCAGTCACTTCGCTGAACTTTAAAGCCGCAAAAAACACGTGGGTAAGAAATGTATAGATAATGCCCAACTCGATGTTGCGGCAAGAAGCAAACTTTGCGAAGACCAGTGACCAGAGGACTCGTTCATTGTTGGTCCGTGCGTGGTGCTGGTGAATCTTTTTTCCCTCTTTCCATACCTCCCCATCCGGATGAGTGCCGCAGGCTGCCCAACTCCCCACTTGTTCCCCACAACCACCAGCACCGCGCCACGATGTTTTGGCCCACTGCACCCCGCCCCCCGTGCAGGCACGTGAAAAAAAAAGCACCAACATAGTGACTTGCACCCAATTCTGGAGGCGTCGCTCATAAGGTGGCTAACATAGACCTGGTTTCTATAGTGCGCTGCCGTGAGATTGATACACAAGCACAAGGACCAATAGAAATTAAAAGGTGTAACAACAAATGGATGGGCAGCGCCAGTGGTGTGCACCTTGCCAACCTTATTGTTTCGACTGTGCAGATTCATGAACGAAGGCTTGAAAAGTTGTCCCGAAATTTGACCAATGGAATAAAGGTGGAAGAAACAAGGCAACGGGCATGTGGAATTTCATTTATTGTTATTATTATATTCCTACATGGAACTATCCTTGCCCTTTCTACTGCTAGGTGCGGAGATCAGACTTATACAAGGGTTTTCTGAAAACTGTTATATATGTATATTTATCTATCTATCTATCTATCTATATAGATAGATAGATAGATAGATAGGATAGATAACAATAATTCATGATAAAATAATGCTGAGATGAAAATGATGATTTATAATCGGTAATAATCAACGAAAAATACTCAACATCTACATCACATCATCCTCACCCCTTATCCATTATGATAGGCATGATGATCTTGAAGATGACAACTGATGATTATAATGGTAATAGTCAACAATATCATCATCGTCATCATCTTCATTATTCTTTGTCATAGAGATGCCACAGCACACATTTTTAACGCTTTCCGAAACGTTAGACCATTTTAACAATAAAAGTTAAACTCACAGTCCGAAGGTCACACAACACGCATATTAATCACTCCCACCCTGCCCTTCGTGCAATTAGACTATGAACAGTTCCATCAAAGAGTTCCTTCTAGTTCATGTCATTATGTCACAGTTGTAAAATCGATGACAACTTGTGGTCCTCAATATTGTAAACTACTTGATATCATTGACAGAGTCGTTTGTAAATCGTATTTAGCCTAGTTCATTACCGAAAAGTTGAAAAGTCTCAGCCTAACAAATATGTATGCGTGTTCGCATGTGACTCGGTGGTTCTGTTGTGTGTGTGTTGTGCGTGCCGTGGCGTGCGTGCGTGCCGTGCGTGCTTGCGTGTGTGCACGCGCGCGCGCGCGCGCGTGGTGTGTGTGTGAGTGTGTGCGCGCGTGGTGTGTGCTGTGTGTGTGTGCGTGCGTGCGTGCGTGTGTGTGTGTGCATGTGTGTGTGTGTGTGTTGTGTGTGTGTGAATCTGGCCAGGTAAGAAAGTCAATGAGCATGTACATCAGGGTGAATGCTATTGATCTTCTGTGTCTGTACTTCTATTGGTCTTGCCGCATTGAAAATGTTCAGTGAGTATTTTTATGGAAAGTAAATGCATTTCTCGTTTTCAGTCGTCGTCAGTCAGGCAGCTTTGCGGGACATACCATTTGCAGAGAGAGAGAGGAGAGATGGTGGGTGGATGCAGGACCGTGTGTCTGCCGCAAAATGAAGAGCGGATGGTTACACCCTTGGGTGTTCCGAGAGTGTCTTGAAATCCAACAAACTCACTTCATGCGTCACGATTTGCTCGCGAATTTCCCCAACCAAAACACACAAATCTATAGATTCATGCACGACTACCTCAGTGAACAAAGACATGAAAACGGACCGGGAGGGGGCGGGGGGGGGGAGCTGATATTGGAAACTGATTGTTAACAGTTTATATTCGGGCCTCAACTTTTTGAAGCAGGTAACGTATGTCTACAATAGATGCATAAATTGACGCTCCACTGGACATCATAATCAAATTGGCCACTGAATGTTCTGAGCAACCTCAGTTCAAGAATGTTGTTTCAATGTTTTTACTGAGGTCACAAAGAAGTATAGTTTTTCAGAAGTGTAATTTTGGT
>JADBJO010013057.1:20000-22500 GCA_016801955.1 Conus betulinus
GCGGGAAATCAAGAAGGTGGTCGACAAAGCCAGAGCCAAATCATCACCAGGGCCAAAACGGAATACCTTACCAGCTGTACAAGAAATGTCCCAAGGTGCTGGAGTGGGCTCCACAGGCTGCTGCGATCAGCTTGGAGAAAATCAGAAGATCAGCGGCCAGTGGATGACGGCAGATGGTGTGTACATCCCCAAAGAGCAAAACTCAAGTGACATCAGCCAGTTCAGGCCAATATCACTACTGAACGTCGAAGGGAAAATCTTCTTCTCTGTCATGGCAGCAAGGCTGACCAAGTACCTCATGGAAAAACAAGTACTTGGATGTGTCAGTCCAGAAAGGTGGCATTCCAGGCGTGGCTGGCTGTGTAGAACACGCCACAATGATCTGGGGACGCAATCCAAAGAGCAAAAACAGAAAAAAGAGAGACCTGGACGTAGTGTGGCTCGACCTGGCAAACGCATATGGATCTGTACCCCATGAGATGATACAGTTGGCTCTTAAGATGTACCATGTGCCAAAGAACATCCGCGACATGCTCAAGAAGTAGTCTTCAATGGCTTCTCAATGCGCTCTCTCTACCAAGGAGTACACAACAGATTGGATCAACTTGGAAGTGGGCATTGCAATGGGCTGTGCCATTTCCCCAATACTGTTCGTGTTGGCAATGGAAGTCATCTTGAAAGCAGCAACAACAAGCAACGCAAGACAAACAGACCTTGGCGATGGATACAAGATGCCCCCTCTCAAGGCCTTCATGGATGACACTACAGTGATTTCATCCAGAGAAGACGAGACACGTCACGTGCTGGAGAGGCTGGACGACATAGTTGCCTCATCCAGAATGAAGTTCAAGCCAAAGAAATCACGGAGTCTCTCACTGAGGAAAGGAAAAGTGGCCGAATCTGTGGTCTTCAGTGTTGCCAACCAGACCATTCCAACAGTAACAGAAGAGCCAGTCAAGAGCCTTGGAAGATGGTATGATGATACGCTGAAAGACACACGAAGAAGAGCAAAAGAAACCAAACAGATGTCGTCGGAAGAAGGCTTGGAGACCATTGACCAGTGTGGGCTCCCTGGCAAATACAAGGTCTGGTGTCTGCAGTTCAGTTCATGCTGATACCAAAAAGCTCCTATGGCCTCTGATGATATACGACATCTCTGCACCAGCATAGTGGAGGCAATGGAATCCAAAATCAAAATCAACAAGTTCACAAGGAAATGGCTTGGTGTCCCACCCTGTCTGACTGACATAGCGCTATACTGTCGCCAAGCAAAGCTGAAACTACCACTGAAATCCATCCTGGAGGAATATAAAGCAGGGAAGATCAGACTTCAAAGCATGCTGGAGGACTCAGGAGACAAGGTGGTTTGAAGCAATCAAGCCCCAGCTGAAGACAGGCAGAAAATGGAAAGTTCAAGAGGCGCGATGGATTCTGCAAAAGAAAGTCTCAAGATCAGAGAAATAACAGGACACACACACACAGACCAAAGGACAAGGACTGGGGGTGACCAAAAAACTGAATGGTGGTCAAAGGCCAAAGGAAAAGCCAAAAGAGACATGATGATTCAGGAGATGAGAAAAGAAGAAAGACCAACAAAGACTCCAAAAAGCAGTCCAGCAGAGCCAGCAAGGGCAATGGACAACGTGGGAGAATGCACTCCAAAGAAGTCTCACTTGGAATGACATTTGGCACATGGCCCCTCTCAGGATCAGCTTCATTCTCAGATCTGCATATGACCTTCTGCCTTCAAATGCAAACCTGGTGAAGTGGGAAAAAAAAAAAAACAGACGATCCTTCATGCCCCCTTTGCCATGAAAAACAAACAGTGGAGCATGTCCTAAGCTCATGTAAAGTAGCCCTGGCTCAAGGAAGGTACACATGGAGGCAAAACCAAGTGCTCAAAGAGATTGTACAAGTAGTCTGGGGGGCTAGTACCAACACCACAAAAGGGAAAATCAGGACTCCAAAAAAGCACCCGCAACATTCTTCACGGCAGGAGGAGCGAATCATGGCCAAGAACAACAGTGCCACTCGGAACATGCAGGCAGAGTCTGCTGGACGGGGCAGATGACTGGGAGTGCACAGCAGACCTCCCAGAATGGAATAGTCACCCAGAGATTATCAGCAAGAGTGGCATGAGACCCAGACATAGTATTACACTCTCAGTCAACCAAGCAGCTGATGATCATGATCGAGCTCACGGTGCCATATGAGAACAGAATGGAGGCAGCTCAGATCTACAAGACTGAAAAGTATGCTGATCTGGCAAACAGCCTGAGGAGAGAAGGCTATCAGGTCAAAGTCCTCACTGCAGAAATTGGAGCTAGGGGGGTTTGTGGGAACGTCTGCATACAGCCTCATGAAACAGCTCTCAGTTGCAGGGAAAAAAAAAACCAAAGCCCTGAAAGCAATGGCAGAAGCGGCAGAGAGGTGTTCAAGTTGGATCTGGTCAAGGAGGAACAAAAGTGAACTTCATAAGGCTTAACTTTCCTACAAATAT
>JADBJO010013057.1:27500-40000 GCA_016801955.1 Conus betulinus
AATTTACAACGATCCATCTTCTCTATGCACATGTCCCATGCTGGATTAAAACCGGAGAGGTGATTAGCAACCTCGTCATGCCTGACGATACACTTTCTGTGACAAATAGAGAAAAACAAAAGCACAGAAGTGCTGAATAAAATCGTAGCTCAAGTGTATTTATAGATGAAAGCTACGATATAATGCGACGTTTCCCATACCGCACAGATAACACAATTTCTAAAATAGAATTTATGAAAAAAAAGTAAGTAAGAACCTGTCAAATTTAGACGCATCTTGATCGTGTGGCTCTGATGCATACAAGACTGTGAAAAGAAACATTTACCTCAAAATTCCTCTGAAATTCTTTGTTTGAAAAAACTGACAGATAGTATTCTACATGACAGTTAAAAACTAGTCAAGCCTCCAAAAATCAAACTCGAACCTGGGAATTCCACACCAGTATACTTCAAAGCAATGACATGCGAGGTGTGGGAATGCTTGATAGGGGAATTGAAACAAACATTTCATTGCCACGATGGGGGGTGGTGTGGGGGGTGGGGGTGGGTTGGGTGGAATAATAAACATTTCATTCCCGCGATGAGGGGAACTAAACAAACATTTCATTCCCACGCTGGGGGAACTAAACAAACATTCCATTTCCACGATGGGGGAACTAAACAAACATTTCATTTCCACGATGAGGCGGGCGGGGGTGGGGTGGGGGGGGGACTAAACAAACATTTCATTCCCACGATGGGAGGAATTAAAGGAACATTTCATTCCCACCGTCCAACAGTGTGGGTTTGGGTTTACATCTGGCGGATACTATATGCCACAACTGGTTGTAGTTACAATAAATTGTGGGACTACTATACTGAATACCGACATTTGGCGTGATGAGGTGAGCTTGGATTTTCAACTCTCACAGGAAAAATATTTTGTAACGACCTCAAAGGCTATGACACTTGAAGAAAATTTTTTTGTCGGGATTGCAACTATTTGACAGACAGATTTGAATACATGTGAAGCAGAACTGTAAGCCACACGTGCTGTCTATAGACGTAATGGAGGTAGTTTTTTTTGTTTTGTTTTTTTTAACACCATCCTATTCCCTTGTTTGCATATTTCAATGGGGGTGAAACTGGGGTGATGCAGACGGTGACGTCATTTGCTTCATTCTCGCTTAATGATTATTTTGTCATTTTTACACTTTATTGGGAAAACGTCATAATGTGGCATAAGAAATACCACGTCACAAGCAACACTTCAAGTAATGGCCCTCTTCTGTCAATCTTCTTTTAGTGTGTAACATGACAGGCAAACAAACATGTATTTCCAAAATGAATCAAATTCATACCAGCGACATATCTTCACATTCTGTCTCAAGCAAAAGGAAATGGTCAACGGAAAGTTCATAACTACGAAGGAAATACTCAAGCTATTCAGGATTCAACATCCATTTTCATTGACATGAATCCAGCTGAGAGTCTTTTGAGCACCTACGGGTTATGGAGCACAAGACATTAACCATCATTCTACACTCACGTTCCACTGTCTTTCTAATATTTCTCTAAAGGAACGGTGCAGTCTTTACCACACCACACAGTGAGCAACGCAGCTTATGGATGTGCCATAGGGTATCACAGGGCAAAACGTCTAGGTGGGGTCAAACGCCTACCACCTGTATTTCGGAGAAAATGTGAAGTAGCAAATCACGTAATACTTGACCTGATTTCTGAACAAAGAAGATACTTCTGACAGGAGAAAGAGGATTTCCAACTACACAGGAAGTCTTACAGACTTATTTGTTTCGTTTGGGCTTGTATTAAGTATCTTTTATATGAATTAAGTTTAAGTATATCATAATGTAACGAACAAAATTAGAAAAGCTTTGCAATCATAATGACTAAGAATCTTTCAACTCGATGCTAGTGATGCTGGCGCCAGTTTGATTCCCCTCTTTCCCGCTGTCTGACCGTTCTGCAGTAGGTCAGTCTGGGGGTTAAACGCCCACACTTTCACCGGGGAAAGACGCCTAGGGTGGGCTTTTTGCTCCGTTCATGGGACCTTTTGCCCCATACTTGGTTTTATCGTAAAAGAGATAAGTGAGGACATGTGTGTGTGTGTGTGTGTGTGTGTGTGTGTGTGTGTGTGTGTGTGTGTGGGTACGTGCATGCGTGCGTGTGCCTGTGAGTATGTGTGCGTGCGCATGCTTGTATGTGTGTCTGTATGTGTGTATGCCTGAGCATGTGTACATATATGAATATATACATCCAAGTGTCCAGGTATTTATGCACGTATGGAACTAGTTTTGTGGTTTACGACAATACTGAAAGTGTTGCTTACGTTATTTACAGACGAAGATGTCTTTTTCTGTCACCTATGTCTGTTTTTGGTTGAAAGCGATTGGTGGACACACTCTTGAAATACGTACCACCAGAACCTCTTGGATTTGCCAGTCCAACTGGATGGACAGATTCTGAACCGTTCTTAAGATGGCTCCATTATTTCGCCAAGGTTACTGGTTGCTCTAGCCATGACCCTCATCCTGCTGGACGGACACCATAGCCACAAGACTCTGGAAGCAATAGAGTTTTGTCGAGAGCATGGAATAGAGCCGCTAACTCTGCCCTCTCACAGCAGGCACAAACTACAACCGTTCGACAGACCCTGTTTTCAAGCCTCTACGAGTGCTTTCAACGCTGAGGCTGACATTTGGATGGTGTCAAATCCAGGACGACGGATCTCGATCTCTGACATGGCTGGTCTTTCTGGAAAGGTGTTCCTGAGGACAACTTTGCCTGAAAGAGCCGTCTATGGCTTCAAGACCTGCACAAGAATCCTTACGAGTCCTATTTTGGAAATTCTTGAGAAATGTTCAGCAGACAGTCTCTGAGCCCAAGCGATCACCTACATGAGTGACAACCACAATGATCATGCCCACCTGGACATTGAAACCATCAATGCTAATCTACCTGCATGACTGCAGTATTGCTCCTCGGAAAAACGGATCACTGTCATGGCAACCCCCCCCCCCCCCCCCCCCCCCCCCCCCCACCTCCCTGCCTGTGGAGTTGGAGATCATCGCAGCAAGCAAGTTTTCAACAGATCCGTTGTGTGATAGATAACCAATGCCATGTAGTACAACAGTATGAAAACTCCAGAAACCAGCTACATGCAACACATCTGACCGTCCATTTTACCCGCTTTGGCCACGATATTGGCTACTAAACTGTGTTTTGCCTCAAGTTAGGAAACCATCAACACATACGGAAGGACCAGATACCCCGACTACAGCCGCATCCTCCCTTCCCTCTCCAGTCCAAAAGGAGAAGCTGTCTGTCTCACCAACCTTAGAGGGGATCAGGGAAATCATTCACGGTTTATCCCCTCTTCCAAAGCTGCCAGTGAAGAGTCCACGATCGAGAAGAACAGCGTCTGCAGCACTGCTGACTTCATCGCCATACAAAGATGCCCTGGCAGAAAAGCATGCAGAGAAGAAATCAACCATGAAACAGTCGGGGAAACAGAGGAACTAGGCCAAGACTGGACAGGAGAGAAAGAAAAGGCCGGCGACAGCTGAGGAAAATACCAGTGAGGAAGAGGAGGACTGGCCCTGTATCATCTGCTGTGAACCACACAGTTGCAGCAGACCAGGAGAAGTGTGGGTACAATGCCAGTCCTGCCGTCACTGGGCCCATGAGGAATGCACCGAAGGACTTCCTACATTCATCTGCCCCAACTGTTATTCAGATGACTGATCTGTCGGACATGATGCTAACAGCTGAAGGACATGATAGCTGCACAAAACATGTACATGATTCCTTCAGCTATTTAGTAGAGGTAGTTTTTGATTGCTTTTCCGTGCATTTTAATTGTGAGGCAAAACGCCTACAATCATGGGGCTAAACGCCTACTATGGGCGATTTGCCCCATATGGGCGGGCGTTTGGCCCCGTGTGTGGGGCAAGAGGGCGAATTTGTTTTTTTTTTCCATTTTTCACCTACCAGTACTTTTCTTTTATTTGTATTCAATAATTATGTCTTAGTGGCAGCTTGTAGCATGGGCATTTCTCGAAAGTTTAAGCCTGCTTTCATTTCTCTGTACCTTCTACAAGGAAAGTTGCAACTTTTTTTTTTTGCTTAAGGGGGTGGGGGGGGGTGGGGGTGGGCGTTTTACCCCATGCTACCCGACTTATTAGCAGTAAGATGTAACAGTGTCGTTACTGCTTAGCTCAGTGAGGCAACATGAACAGTAGGCAGGAACAACTCTCACCCTGTAGTCACTGCGACATACATATTTGTAGACTAGCAAAGACCGGTTTTTCTGTGAACGAATAGCTCCGATGTTTGATCAAACCGGCATCTACTACTCATAATTCACAGCACAATTGTAAAGTGTTTAAAAACAGCATGATTGAATTCAAAGTAACAGCCAATAAAAGTTACTCAAGAAAGCAAAATGAGAGAGAGAGAGAGAGAGAGAGAGAGAGAGAGAGAGAGAGAGCACATAAGCCAGTGCATCTTCTTCTGATTATTGTATGAAAGCCAAAAGCAGGCCAGTCAACGCGTCACCTGTCACCCAATATATCTCCCAGAAAAAAAGCACACAGAATGTATCAATCATTATGTTAACATTCAAATCCAGTCGTTAAAAATAACCTGGCATACGAGGACTACAGGCCCTTCCAATGAAACCCTAGAACAGCACCAAAATAAGCATTCAAACTTACCAAAGTGCCGATTTCTAGGGGTTCTCACAACTTAGTCCTAGTGTGAAAGATGTTCATCGTGGAATGGCTAGTTCAGTCCCAGTCCCAGTTCTGTATCATAAACCGTTTTTCTCTCGACACTGATTTGTTGCCATGATTTTATTATGGATCACAATAAAAAGGGAATGCTGTAGGCAACCAATATATTGTGTTTTGGACAACACCATTTTCAAACTCAATGCAATAAAATGCCATTCAGTGCTATGCAAATCACCACAATGCAAACACCGCATACACAAAACATCACAACAATGGAAAATACAATTCAGATGATGGAGAACAATGTACAATAAGATTGTGCAATGCAAAATGAAATTCCAGTGATGCAAAAGAATGCACACTAACACAGTGCAATAGTAAAACACAGTATTTCCATAAACATGCAAAACAATACAAAACAAAAAGCTCCGACTACATTATAACAAAACAATGTAAAATAACACTGTACAATACAATATATGACAATACAATACAATACAAAAGTTGTTTTGTGGTCCAAACACATACACGCACATACATATACTGTAGCATACCCAACCCAAATATATCTGCTATATTGCATTGGTCCTAACCCGTCGTCAGTGAATGAATCGCAGAGTGCTTGGACAAAAAGATAAAACTAGGAGTGTCCCCAGTGATGAAAATAGAATCGAACTGCTCAGATCCCGAGGAACAACTTCAGAAGAGCGTGGCATCAACACCTGGACATTAGGACTGAAGAGGACAGCATCCACCAACTGGACAGAGCAGCTCAAGTTAGCATCTTCGGGCTGCCAACAGGATACTGCCAGCTCCCTCTCCCATCTCTCACCTCTCAAACCCTCTCATACTGACCAGTGCCCTTGGAGCACAGGCTACCAAATTCCCACCCATATCTTACAGTCCTGCCCCTCCTTTGAAGCCTGGAGACGCCAGACGTGGCCCGGTCCGGTTGATGTCTAGGAGAAGCTGTGGGGACCAGTGGCGCACTGCTGACTTTGCCTTACTGGCCGGATTGAGGATCTAGCATGGCCGGAAACGCGGAAGATCAAAAAAAGAAAAACTCCTCAGATACCCCCAGCTATATCTCAGAGGTCGCTGTGTTGTGGAACTGGATGGTTCCATTGGTCCACCTTCAAATCTGACCAGTGGGATCGTATTAATTCTACATTCTGTGTGGATCCGGAGCCCCACAGGCTGGACACATCCCACAGGTTGTCACACGTGATCAGTTCTATGGCTGACTGCTCGCGTCTAGAGAACAGAAAACACACTCTGTAGCACCCACTCTACAAGGCCCAACACCTAAAAAGGAAAATAACTATGTATATTTATCAATTTATCTGTCTATGAATGCATGTATGTATGCCGGTAGGTAGGTAGCTTGGTAAGTATCGTTTTATCTATCTATCTATCTATCTATCTATCTATCTATCTATCTATCTATCTATCTATCTATCTATCTATCTATCTATCTATCTATCTGTGTGTCTGTCTGTCTGTCTATGTATGTATCTATCTCCCGTTCGATCTATCTCTCTGAAGGAACTGGAAAGTATGCAATGCAATAATGAAACATGTGAAATACATGCTTTGGGAACAATAGCCCCAACTATCGATATAAAATTACTGGCCTTCAGTTACACCGTAAAGATGTGGAGGAAGACTTAGAGGTAAAGAATGGGTTGACGTCTTAAGTTTGAACAGCGCTGTAGCCACTGTCAAGAATACAGATAAAACACGAGGGAACGGGGAGTGGGAGTGGCTTTATATGTATCTGGATACAGCTGTTCAGGCATACTGAAATACGAAATGATTATTCCCGAATTTTTTAATATATGTATATCCTCCTTCAGCTTCCAGGCATTTTGGCATTCCTTGAAACCACGTGACTGTGTTATCTGACCGCGTGGATTCAAGTGTATCCCAAATCACGCTCTCAAAGAAAGCTCTAGCATCTCTCCACCACTGTGGAGCCGACTGCCTTCCCCTCAGCTGCTGTTCTGGGGGAATGCTGGGAATGTGTTTCCGGCTGTACACAGTAATTTACCACAAAGACTCAATTAATGCCGCTATAAAGCGTGCACTATTATTAGGTAGCCTCACACACACACACACACACACACACGCATGCACGCACGCAGGCGCGTGAGAGCGCGCGCGCGCGCGCGCGCACACACACACACACACACACACATACACACACACACACACACACACACACACACACATGCGTGCGTGCGCGCGCGCGCGACCGCGCGAACAGTCACGCACGCAAACACAAGGTGTTCTATAGAAAAACGCAAATGCTAGCATATGGGACAATATCGCATGAGATACAATATGGCGTCAGCAATCAGCTTCGAGCTGAGCTGTACCCCAGCACCCCAATAGTCAGATTAATCGAAGGTGTTAAACGGATCAGCGCTGGCATTACACTTACGATGCACAAGGAAGCGGTTCAATTTAAAACTTTTACAAAGTGCATTTCAGGGACAGAAAATAATGCTGCTTCTCGATGTTTTTGTTGTTTTGTTTTTCTTCTTTTTATTATACGCTGTTTCAAAATTCTACTTATGTTCGAGCAGTCGGGTTGTGCGCCCTTGCAACCGAAGCGAAGCGAAAGAGTTTCTTTGGCACACACCTCTATTGCACGTTAAGCATCCTCCTCTTGGAGACACTTCCATTGCCCCTATCTACCTCTGCCCTCATTTGTCAATGGGGTCAGGTAAAAAGTTAGTTTATTTCTGAACCTTTGGCAATTGTACTAGTCTATTTTACATTCTATTCCCTCTTTTTTTTTTCAAATTTAGAGATAGTTTTCTTTTCCAAATTAATTTCAACTCTCATAGAAAGTGAGACGGATTATTGTGACGGAAATCTCATTATTTCAGATTCCACCTCCCTTACCTGCTGTAATTATTTACGCTGAAAAAATAGAGAGACAGGGAAAATGGAATAAAATCAAAATCAACTGGATATTTTAACTGAATTTAAATCCGACAGCAGACCTGCTTCTTGTTTGCAGTTCCCTCGTATTCAGGTGTGACGAGGCGCGGATCCACATTGTCGCGGATCCGCCAGGGTGGGGATCGAGGAATATATACAGGAAAGGAGAAGCATTAGACCGCCAAGTCAGCCTTGTATCTTCAGCTGGGTGAAGATGATGCTGACCTGCTTTCCAGCTTAAGGGAAGTAACTGAGGGGTTAGGCTTAAACTAAAGTGTGCCTCGGCCAAGAACTGTCGTAACCAGCCGTTGTGAACATTTGGAAATCGTACACGTGGCGCGGCACGGGGGGGGGGGGGGGGGGGGGGGGGGGGGCACAGCCCCGTGTTGAAATAATTGTCTTTCCTTCTACTGTGAAGAAATCAGTGGTGCAGACTTTGATGAAAAAAGAGGAAGATTGTTTAAGAACTGTTGTGCTTTGTAATGCATTTAAAATTCTGGTAATGCCTTACAATTCTATAACTCCAAACTCTAAAAACGCTCAACCAAAGAGGGAGCGACATAGTTTAAAAAAAAATATGATTAAAAAGGAGATTAAAACCGACAAATCTGTTTCGAGCAAAGGCTCTCGTCAGGGGATACACTCTGGGCACGCCACCGGTGTTATATATAGTGTGTGTGTGCAAGCGTGAGTTCTGCATGTGTTTCACGTGGCCTGTAGTATTTTTACAATTTTGAATTTTTGGGGTGCGTTCAGGGAGGGTGTGCTAAAGAATGGAGTGTTGACAAAGATTTCCATTTGTGCCTTCAATTGTTTATGATCTCTACTTTTGAATTCAGAGTTGCTAGGTGAGGTTTGCATAATATCAGCCACTTTTCTGTAGAGCATAGGTTGCATTTTTAGAGATATTATTGTATGGTGTTGCTCTTTTTATAATTTTCCATGATATATTGAAGTCTATTTTTTTATCTTTAAGTTTCCAAGTGTGTTTACTTAGTTCTGTTTGGTTTTTATATTTTTCATTTTTGAAGGACTGTTTATGGTTTGCATATCTGGTTTTAAAATGGTTTGCAGTAATCCCTATGTATGTTTCTTTGTCACTATCTGTGTTACTGTGGCTTGGTATACAATATTATTGTAAAGGCATTTGTTATTCAGTGGGCATTGATCTTTTTTAGTGCAGTTACAAGATGTCCATTTGTTACCCTTTTTGGCTGTGTTGCCTTTAGTTTTGTTAGATGAGTCAATTATTTTTTGAGGTTGGGCATACATGAATATGATAGCTTGATGGGTGTTTTTATTGAATATTTTGGAAATGATGTTATAAGAATTTTAAAGAATTCTTCTCCTACATTAGTCTTATTCTTCCATCATATGGGGGATTTATACCATATGATCTTCCTTTTCCAGTTTTTCTTATTACTGTTCATGTTATTATCTGGGTATATTTGGTATGTAGTTGTAGCCACTTTTTTTCAGCGCCTCTTGGTATTCAACTGCTGCACTGTTGAATACTTTCTCGTTGCATGACAGGTTAGATAGTCTTTTGTTTATGCCATTGGGTATGGTTTTTAGGATAGAAGGTGGGTGGTTACTTTTGATGTCTACGTAGATGGGTATGTCGTTAGGCTCTTTATATGGTTTGTATACATGGTCATTAAGGTCTAATGTTATGTCTAGGTAGTTTACTACTACCTTCTTGTTGGCTTCTACTGTGATTTTTAAGTTATGGTTTTGGAAGATTTTACAAAGTTCTTTTTTCTTATTTTCAATGGTTTTTGGTTTATTGTTTAGCGCGGCGAGGCCGTCGTCTCTGTACAAACCAACCTGCTTACCAAGTGAATTCAGAAGATCACACAACAATTTCCAAACAAAATTAAAAATGAAATAAAACAAATCCAAAATGACAAAAAAAATATTCGTAAAGGCTGACAAGACAAGCATTTCTATACAATGGAACCTAATGAATATTCCCAACTCCTCAACAAAAAAATTCAGAAAAATTACAAAAAAACTGATAAAACCACATATGACAGTATTTGTAAAAAAGAAAAAGAACTTGTGCACCGTATGGATCTAAGTGATAGGATAGAAAACAACAGCAATAAAAGAAGCTTTTATAACACTTAAAGATCACAAGCCTAACTTCCCCAACAACCCAACATGTAGATTAATAAACCCATCTAAGTCTGAATTAGGTAAAATAAGCAAACAAATTCTGGAAAAAGCTATAGAGGACATAAAAACAAACACCAAATACAACCTTTGGAAAAATAGCTATGAAGTTATCGAATGGTTCAAGGAACTTAATATAAACAGAAAAAACACAGTGTTTATCACTTTTGACATAGTGGATTTTTTATCCATCTATAGATGAGGAATTGCTCACCAAAGCTTTAAAATTTGCTAACAAATACACAAACATAACAGAGGCTGAGATGGAAATCATCTTCCACACTAAGAAACCCTACTCCACAGCAGTAATGATACTTGGATAAAAAAAAAAATAGCAAAAAATCAACATTTGATGTCACAATGGGTTCATATGATGGTGCCGAAACATGTGAACTAGTTGGACTATTCATGCTATTTAATATACAGAAAACACTTGGTAAGCAGGTTGGTTTGTACAGAGACGACGGCCTCGCCGCGCTAAACAATAAACCAAAAACCATTGAAAATAAGAAAAAAGAACTTTGTAAAATCTTCCAAAACCATAACTTAAAAATCACAGTAGAAGCCAACAAGAAGGTAGTAAACTACCTAGACATAACATTAGACCTTAATGACCATGTATACAAAACCATATAAAAAACCTAACGACATACCCATCTACGTAGACATCAAAAGTAACCACCCACCTTCTATCCTAAAAACCATACCCAATGGCATAAACAAAAGACTATCTAACCTGTCATGCAACGAGAAAGTATTCAACAGTGCAGCAGTTGAAATACCAAGAGGCGCTGAAAAAAAGTGGCTACAACTACATACTACAATATAACCCAGATAATAACATGAACAGTAATAAGAAAAACAGGAAAAGGAAGATCATATGGTATAATCCCCCATATGATGGAAGAATAAAGACTAATGTAGGAGAAGAATTCTTTAAAATTCTTATAACATCATTTCCAAAAAACATGTCAATAAAATATTCAATAAAAACCACCATCAAGCTATCATATTCATGTATGCCCAACCTCAAAAACATAATTGACTCATCTAACAAAACTAAAGGCAACACAGCCAAAAAGGGTAACAAATGGACATCTTGTAACTGCACTAAAAAAGATCAATGCCCACTGAATAACAAATGCCTTTACAATAATATTGTATACCAAGCCACAGTAACAACAGATAGTGACAAAGAAAACATACATAGGGATTACTGCAAACCATTTTAAAACCAGATATGCAAACCATAAACAGTCCTTCAAAAATGAAAAAATATAAAAACCCAAACAGAACTAAAGTAAACACATTTGGAAACTTAAAGATAAAAAAATAGACTTCAATATATCATGAAAATTATAAAAAGAGCAACACCATACAATAATATCTCTAAAAAATGCAACCTATGCTCTACAGAAAAGTGGCTGATATTATGCAAACCTCACCTAGCAACTCTGAATTCAAAAGTAGAGATCATAAACAATTGAAGGCACAAATGGAAATCTTTGTCACACAACACTCCATTCCTTAGCACACCCTCCCTGAACGCACCCCAAAAATTCAAAATTGTAAAAATACTACAGGCCACGTGAAACACATGCAGAACTCACGCTTGCACACACACACACACACGATATAACACCGGTGGCGTGCCCAGAGTGTATCCCCTGACGTTCATGTGTTTCTTTATTACTTATTAACCTATTTGCTTGCTTGCTTGTTTATATATTTGTTTTATTCATTTACTAACTTATTTTTTTCCTATTTATTAATGTATTTGCTTGTATTTGTCTATTTGTTTATTTATTATTCGTTTGTTTTACATATACAATCCAGATGGCGGATTATCGGTGAAGGTGGATGTTCTTAAACAATCCGCAGAGAAAAAAAAAGAAATCAAGAAGGCTAAACGACTGCATGAGTTCTTGAGTTTTCGTCGTGAAAGTTTCCAACGGACTGCAGCCCTGATACCACATCACTCATTCAGACTTGGGAACTGCTTGTCGAATTGGGACAGGAGTTGTGTAGTGTGCAGTTACTACATTGGCTGTGCCTGGGGTAACAACTGAGTTGAGTATTAATTATGACGAGGAAGATTTTTTTTTTAATTGCAGACTTGTGAAAATACAGACACTGACAGACAGACAGGTACAGACGCAATTGTCTGTCTGTATTGTCTGTCTGTCTGTCTGTCTAACTATCTACCTATCTGTCTGTCTGTCTCTCTGTTTATCTAGCTAGCTAGCTACCTAGCTATCTGTATGTATGTCTGTCTACCTATCTATCTATCGGTCTGTATGTATGTCTACCTACCTACCTACCTATCTATCTATCTATCTGTCTATAGATCTATCTATCTGTATGTATGTATGTATGTATGTATGTATGTATGTCTACCTACCTGCTTACCTATCTGTCTGTCTATCTATCTATCTATTGATCTATCTATCTATCTATTTCTTTTATGGTTCCGGAACGATACTGAAAAAGATATTGTTCACTTTGGACTTCAGACCTTGGTATAGTAAATGAGTGTGAGTTTGAAGCACATGAAATGGAAAGTTCATTATATGGAGTTAACTGCTTGTAAATGGAAAGTTCATTATATGAAGTTAACTGCTTGTTTGAAATATAAAAGAAAATA
>JADBJO010013057.1:45000-50000 GCA_016801955.1 Conus betulinus
TGACTCACGCTTTGTGTGTTCTCACCAGTCGCTACCTGGGTCAGACCACTTTCTACATGCGCAGTGACTGGACCTGCGGTCTCCACTACTTTTTGTTCTATTTCACCATCCACTTTGACGTCCTGGTGCTTCTGGCCATGACTGTGGATCGTTTCATTGTCGTGAAGTTCCCACTCAAAGCTCAGAGCCTGTGCACTCCTAAATCTGCTCTCAAAGTCATCACGGGTTTAGGGATCTTCACCTTTGCCCTCAACATTCAGATCGTGTTCAACAGGCGCTTGATTCCTTCAGGGTATGCGGACGATCCTTGGATGTGCTGGTATCCAGCTGGTGATGTTGAGTATTTCATGGAGCAAATATACACTGTGATTGACGCCTCTATCTACAGCTTCATTCCCTTCATCTCCCTGCTTACTTTGAATCTCCTCATTATCAGAGAACTGAAGCACTCCCACAAATTCACCAAGCAGTTCACCTTCAAGGAGACGAGTATCTTGAAACATTCTGTCGAGGCAAACACCGTCGACCCAAACACAAAGGAACTGAAGAACACGCCCGTTGGCAGTAGGCAGACTAAGGACATACACAAAGATGGGGGATCTAGAGCCCCCTAAACAAACAACGACAGGCAGCAGCATCAACGTCATGTTTTTGTTGGTGTCCTTCACCTTCTTGGTGCTGACGTCACCGATAGTGATCGTGCTGCTGTATGCCAGACATTCCTGGCAGCCTGAAGCGAGTGCAGCCCAAGCTCAGTACCGCCTGATCCTGGCGTGTGTGGACAACGTCATGTACAGCAACCACGCCGTCAACTTCCTGCTGTACTGCCTCAGTGGTCGTCGTTTCAGACAGGAGCTGAAGAAACTGCTGCTGCGACTCTGTTGTCATCCTGAAACTGATGATTTTTTTTTTTTAAAGAATTTGAAACTGATAGTACTAAGGTGATCCTGGAGGATAGATAGAGAGAGAGAGAGGAGAGAGAGAGAGAGAGAGAGAGAGAGAGAGAGAGAGAGAGAGAGAGAGAGAGAGTTGGGGAAGGAGAGTGAGAGGCAGGGAGACAGACAGACAAGAGAGGGAGAGAGTGTGAAGAGTTAGAGAGAGATAGAGGGGGAAAGGAGAAAGAGAGAGAGAGAAGGGAGAGAGAGAGAAAAAGAGAATGAGAGACAGACAGACAGACAGAGAGACAGACAGACAGACAGACAGACACAGACAATGACAAAGAGAAAAGAAGGGAATGAGGTAAAGTGCAGAACGTAATCGTTATATTAATATCACAAACAGCGGATACAAGACTACATATGACAGTAGCACCTGTAGAATTGATGAAAATAGTACCCCCCATCCTCACCACCACTCAAAATCGGGGTCCGGAGTACCAGTAGTAAAAGAGTGGCATGAATACGAACAGCAGCTCAACAGTAACAGCAAAAGTAGCACCAATGGCATAATGATTATAGCAGAAGCAGCAACCGTGGAACAGCAACACCAGCGGTAGCATCAACACCACCAGCAACAGCAGTAAGAACAGCAGCAACCTGCTCCTGCAGACAGACATACAGACGCGTGTTCTGTAAGCTATCAACACTCATCACAAACCTGAAAGCACACACACACACACACACACACACACACACACACACACACACACACACACACACACACAGAAAGTCCATTGAAAGCGAAGGTGAAGTTGGTGGCTCGATAGATGAGCACGCAGATGGTGACGTCATTGATTCCATAAGTGAACACACCGACGGTGACGTCAGTGATCCCATAGGTGAGCACGCATGTGGTGACGTCAGTTACTCCATAGGTGAGCACACAGATGATGACGTCAGTTACTCCATAGGTGAGCACGAAGATGATGACGTCAGTTACTCCATCTGTAGGCACGCAGATGATGACGTCAGTTACTCCATAGATAGCACGCAGATGATGACGTCAGTTACTCCATAGTTGAGCACGCAGCCTTAAGCCGGATGCACCAGTCCAGTTGCACCTGGAGCATACCTGGGCAGAGACTGGTTCAGTTTTCTCCCTGTGGGCTTGAGACTTCTGGTCCAGAGCTTGTAAGCGTCTCTCCTCAAAGGCCTAAACTCCCATTAGGACAATTCGTTCAGAGGAAAATGGTTGTTTTGTCTTGTCCTTTGTTTGTCCCCTTTGTATGGCTGATCTATTATAATTTTCCTTCAGAAGATGGCTCCCATTTCCGCCTGCAGTCACCTCACTTTGAAACCAGCCTCCCAGCAAGGACAGCCAACTGCCAGAGGCCGCGATCAGTGGCAAGGCTTCCCATCTGATTTAAGGAATACTGACAGCTTCCAGGAATGCCTTCACGTCGTCTCTCAAACGCTTTGAAAGGCTGATCACTATTTCTATCAGAAGTTTCTGCACAGCTAAACTATTTTTCCAAAACAGTTTCGCTCTGCAAAACCACGTCTGTGTAGGAAAGCCTATTCTCACAGGAGATACCCATGATCTTACGCAGACAGCAGAGGGAAAGCTGTTCAAGCGTTTTTTTTTTTTTTTTTTTTTTTTTTTTTTTTACAACATCTGTGTTTCACAGTCATAGAGCAGGGACGCAATGACCACTACCACATAGACAGCCTGAGTAGTGCGCAAGGTTCTGCCTCATTCACACTACACTCGCTTTTAAAAAGTCATCTGCATATGCAAGTCTGGTTGATGTTCCCTTGCCCATGCAGCAGGCTGATGTCACTCCTCCTCAAGGACATGAAACTCCAAGCTGTTCAACCTGGTGTCCTCAACATCCACACCGGGCTCTGGAGCAGCCAGACCCGCTCCAGGTAGAGGAAGTCTGCACATGTTTTCCGCTGACTGATTATCAGGTCGAAGAATCTGGCTGCTGCCGACAGGCAATCGGTGAGTTCCTGCTTCCTTCAATGGACAGGCAATCGGTGAGTTCCTGCTTCCTTCAATGGACAGGCAATCGGTGAGTTCCTGCTTCCTTCAATGGACAGGCAAACGGTGAGTTCCTGCTTCCTTCAATGGACAGGCAAACGGCGAGTTCCTGCTTCCTTCAATGGACAGGCAAACGGTGAGTTCCTGCTTCCTTCAATGGACAGGCAAACGGTGTGTTCCTGCTTCCTTCAATGGACAGGCAAACGTGAGTTCCTGCTTCCTTCAATGGACAGGCAAACGGTGAGTTCCTGCTTCCTTCAATGCTGCAAGAGCACAGACTTTTTCGAACGGGAAGTTTCTCAGAGAGCCTCGAGGACTTTGGATTGTGCCTCCGGACACATCAGATCAGCGAAGCGACCATCTTGTCTGGTAACGTCCATGAGGCTGAAGAGTGTAAGTGCCGTCCTTGATTAACCGGGAAAAGGCTTAAAACGGAGCCCTTTTCTACAGCCCAGACCATCATGCCGTCATGGAAAGCGTTGATAATACTGACGGACAAAGAAGCTTAGGCAGGATGGCCCACGAGGATGGCCCACAAGTCTCAACTCAAACAGACATTTTCATGGACTTGTTGCACCGCGAAGATCATGCCAATCATCAATCTATTGTTCCAGATACTGTACAAGAGTGGTCGGATCCTTGAACTCTGAAAGCTGAAGCCTCGGATTTTGAGTCCTGGCAGAATCTGAAGAATGGATGAATGGTGGACCTCTTCTCCTCCAAGTTACTTCCTCAGAACTGTTGAGTCCTAAACGCTTCGCTTGTACGCTCACTGGAACGCGCAACTTCACTATCACTATCAACCACTCCACGTCAACGCTATGTGGATTAATAGAAAGGGGAAGAAAAACGACACCAGACATGTATCATGCTATTTAGTCCCACCCGCATCTTCGGGTGCATCTTTCTCTCCTCTCGCTGGGTGAAATTCATGATGTGATGATGCAATAGAATTCCACAGTTGGTCTGAGACTGTATGACAGGGCTTGTACACGCTGATGGAATGGCTCTGATAAGATTCGAACCTTGGACATCTGGGCCTGGACCACTACATCAACCACCAGGCAACGGGGACTTTGACGTTTGGTTTTCAAGGCCGAGATTGCATAAGACATGGTGCTGCTCCGCGATTCACGTGCGGCAGTCGGATGGTGGAAGCAGCCTGGCAGGTCTAGGCAGTCTGCTGGAGACAGTGAAGTAAAACACACAGCAGATTCCATCTTCATGCAAGTTCTCCCCGCCATTGCAGGTACCCCTTCTGACCTGCAACAAATGTTATCAACGACGCCTCCCCCTCCCTCCCTCCCTTCCTCCGTATGTGTGTGTGTGTGTGTGTGTGTGTGTGTGTGTGTGTGTGTGTGTGTGTGTGTGTGTGTGTGCTATATTTGTCTTTCCTTGAATCTATTTTATTCGTAAACGTGACTCATTAATTTTCTTTGCTAAGTACTGTTTATTTCATCAGCTTGTTTGTTGCTTCCTTCCCCAGTGTCAGACATATGCTCATTTGACATTGTTTGTTCCTTTTATTGTTCTTGAGGGGCTTGGTGTACAAAAGCTATTAACTTATCAATCTTACCCTCAATAAAAAAAAATTCGGATCCGTATTCCTTTTCTATCTTGTACTTATCATCAGCTCACTGGCCTTTGACCACCTGCATCGTGTCAGTGTATAGAGGCCAACCCACCCACCACGCCTAGACTGGTGACAGTTAAAAGCCCCAGGAAGGAAGGCAGCAATCAACTGACCGCCATGAGAGCACCTGCTAGAGCAGACCTGGATTGTTCCTGCGTCACCTGGGCGGAGTTCAGTGGATGGGTGTCTGTTACATGAACACAACAGACAGGACCCCACCAGCTGCATCCGCTTCTGATGCAGTCACTGCCAAGACCTGGAGTACATGATGAAACTGGAACAACAGAAAGTCTCAATAACATGAGAACATCACACATACACACGCAGACACACACACACACACACACACACACACACACACACACACACACAAGCTCACACACACGTACACGCGCGTATGTGCGCGTGTGTGTAGCAGCAACGAATTCTTGCAAAATAATGTAAG
>JADBJO010013058.1:0-12500 GCA_016801955.1 Conus betulinus
TTTCGTTCGTTCTCTCTGTCCTCTTCTGTCTCTCTCTCTCTCTCTCTCTCTCATGCTCCTCTCTCTCTCGTCTCTGTCCTGTCTCTCTCCTCGCTCTTTTGTCTCTGTCTTTCTGTCTGTCTCTCTCTCTCTCTCTCTCTCTCTCTCCTCTCTCTCTCTCTCTCACTATCTGTTCTTCTGTCCCTCTCTGTCTTTGGTATCTCTCTGTCCTCCCGGTTCTTCTGTCTCCTTTCTCTGGTCTTGTCCTCTCTCTGTCCTGTCTCTTTCTGTCTCTGTCTCCTGTCTCGTATCTCCTGTCTCTTTCTCTCTGTCTCGCTTCTCCTGGTCTCTCTGTACCTGTCTATGTCTCTGTCTCTGTCTCTCTTTCTCTCTGTCTCTGTCTCTCTGTTGTCTGTCTGTCCTCTCTCTCTGTCCTCTCTCTCTCTGTCCTCTGTCTGTTGTCTGTCTGGTCTCTCTCTCTCTCTCCATCTCTCTCTTCTCTCTCTCTTCGCTCCTCTCTCTCTCTCTCCTCTCTCCTCATCATTCTCTCTCTCTCTCTCTCTTGTTTTCGCTTTGCGTCGAAAACATTATCAGAAAAGGTGGCCGGGTCGTATTGAATAAATATACCATTGTTGTTCTGTAGTTTTCTTTATATGAACCAAATGGATTTATATTACACGTCCATACAAGGACAAGTTTCAGACTTTACCTTGACTGAAATCATCCATCCGCTCGAGTATAAAAGATCTCTCTCTCTCTCTCTCTCTCATTCTCTACATCTCTTCTATCTATCTCTCTCTCTCTCTCTCCATCTCTATCATCGTCCCTCTCCTCTCCTCCAATCTCTCTCTCTCTCTCTCTCTCTTCTTATTCTCTACCTAGCTATCTCATCTGATATATAAATCTCATCTACTGTCTGTCTGCTCTGTGCTGATCTGGCTATATAATCTATCTATCTATCTATCTATCTCTCCCTCCCATCTATCTCTCCCTCCCTCCATCTCTCTCTCTCTCTCTCCTCTCTTCTCTCTCTCTCTCTCTCTCTCTCTCTCTCTCTCTAAGAGCAGGGAACGTATTCGTGTCGCGTGCACCGCATATGTCTGTCTCATTTGTGTTTAAAACGGACCTGAATTTAAGAGTGGCGAATGTATGTCGGAGCGGTACATAAAAGTACCCTGAGGCCTGTGTGACTGCGCGTACACTGGTCTGATCAATGTCTGTTGGGATGTCAGTTGAATATGCAGAAATGAATATAGTCCTCTCCTCTCTCTCTCTCTCTCTCTCTCTCTCTCTGTCTCTTCTCTCTCTCTCTCTCTTCTCTCTCTCTCTCTCTCTATCTGGTCTCTCTCTCTCTCTATCCTCTCTCTGTTTCTCTGTATTCCACAATCTGTGTAATGCAAGCTGAGGACTAGAGCGCCCATAAATGTGTACTTTTCTGTTATGCGTGGTAGGATGGGAGAGCGAGAGAGAGAGAGAGAATTGGAGAGAGAAAAGAGAGAGAGGGGTGGAAGGGGGACGTTGGTGGGGGGGGGGGGGGGAGACTGGGAAAGTAGGTCGGGTGGTAGGAGCGTGATCGCGCGTCCGCTCTTGTGTGGTGTATATATGCGTGTTTCATTTTGAGGTGGGTGTGAGGTGTGTGTGTGTGTGTGTGTGTGTGTGTGTGGTGTGTGTGTGTGTGTGTGTGTGTTGTGTGTGTGTGTGTGTGTGTGGGTGCATGCGCCGAGCGTGTGTGTGTGTGTGTGGTGTGTGTGTGTGGTGGTGTGTGTGTGTGTGTGTGAGTGTGTGTGTGTGTGCCTGTGTGTGTGTCTGTGTGTGTGCAGTGTGTGTGTGGGTGTGTGTGTGTGTGTGTGTGTGTGGTGTGTGTGTGTGGTGTGTGTGTGTGTGTGTGTGTGTGTGTGTGTGTGCGTGCGTGCCGTGCCTGTGCGTGCCTGTGTGTTGTGTGTGTGTGTGTGTGTGTGTGTGTGTGTGTGTGTGTGTGTGTGTGTGTGTGTGTGTGTGTGTGTGTGTGTGTGTGCACGTGCGTGCGTGGCTGTGCGGGGTGGTGTCTGGTTGGGTCGATCGGTGTGTGGGTACTGTGCTATATCATTTAGAAGTCAGCAGTCGTGCTTTAATTGATTCTTGTATGGAAATGAGAACAAATAAAGTAGACATTTTTGGACAGTGTTCTTTTCTATCGTATAACTCAAGCCTCACAACGGTAAGGTAAAATAGAGCACAACATGATAAAAGGTGGGGGACTGGAACAACAAAAAACAAAATGAGGGGAAAGAACGAAAAACGGAAGGGCGAAAGAAAAACACAATAAACAGCAGCAGACAAACAATAGACAATCGAAATGAAAGAACTGAAATTGGAAAAAAAAAAAGTAAAGAAAGAAGAAGACGAAATAAGATCACATGAAATTAAAGGAGAGAGAGAAAAAAAAGTAAGAAGAAAGAAAAAAAAAAACGTAAAGAACGAAAGACAAGAAAGGTCAGAAACGACAGAAACAAACAAGAGAAACAAGAAAAGAAAGACGGAAAGAAAACAGAAAGCAAAGAATTTTTTTTTTAATAAACAGAAAAGAAAGGAAAAAAAGATAAAAGAAAACAGAAAAGAGAATGAAAACACGAACGTTGGAGAAAAGAAAAAAAAAAGAGAAAAATACCAAAAGGATAGAAAGAAAGGAAAGACGAACAACGATCTGAAAAAAGCACAGATGAAAAACCAGAAAGAAAACCTTACGTCTCCCACCAAATGAAATACAGAAGTTTTTGACAGGCAGTTCATTACTTCATTCCCGCTTGTTGTTTGCTTGTTTGTTTGTTTGTTTGTCTGTCTGCCAGATCACGCAAACACTACCACACTGATTCTAAAGAACCCCAATGGAACGATAAAATTGCGTCTGTTACCAGTATTGTGTTTTGTAAAGTGTTTACGTAACTGCTTCTCTGCTTGCTACGTATGATCGCATCTTGTTTTCATCCACATAATATTTCCCTGCATTATTTGCGTGGCATGTTAACTAACGCACTTTTTTATCATTATATAGATTAACATTTTTTTTTTAACTGATCACAATTTTAAAAGGAAATATTTTACATTGTGTATTAAACCTGTGTTTACTTGACACTTTTTTTATGAGTTTTTGTTCTTTCTCTCTTTTAACCGATCACAAATTTTAAAAGAAAATGCTTTGCATCGTATATTAAACCTGCGTTGCTTAAGACGCTGTATTCTGAATTCACTTGTTGTGTGTCAATGACGTGGCAATCCTGTCCAATTTTATATTCCAAAGTGTAAAGGCTGCAGGTTCAGTTCCATTGCCTGATGGCTGAGAGGTGCATGACATGGAATGCACCACTGGTCTTCTTCTTAACCTTTTTAATTGATGAGAATGGGTGTAAAAACGGGTGGCCTGTAGGCAAGGCAGAAACACTGAAAAGACAAAAATCAAGAACTTCCTACATAAGCATTTCGGGTCTCAGTGATGTAATCATTTAATCAAAATATCATAAGCCTCCGTTGGGATTTCTTCTATTAAATGTAATCAGAATACACCGTCTGAACACTAACTCCCATTAAACACACTCTCGCCACTCCTCCTGTCTCTCCAGCTTCCTCCCCCCCCCTCCGGCTCTCTCTCTCTCTCTCTCTCTCTCTCTCCTCATCTCTGTGTGTGTGTGTGTGTGTGTGTGTGTGTGTGTGTGTGTGTGTGTGTGTGTGTGTGTGTGTGTGTGGTGTTTCATGATCTTCAGGATGGGTGGTCATCTGTCCAGACATGAAAAATGGTGGTAGGGGGAAAAGAAGAAGTAAAAGTAACAAATAATCATAAATACCTAGGGATGATATGTATAACTAAATTAAGTCTTAATATGGGGTGGTCAGAAACGTATAAAAAAAGGGGGGGGGGGGGGAGGAGTGTTACAAATACTAAGATCACTAAGGAAACTAAATACAATTAAACCGTCGATATTTTGGAAACTTTTTGATTCGCAAATTGAGCCCATGTTGACGTATGCTGCAGAAGCCTGGGGTTTATATGATATAACTTCCAAATGGAAAAAAGTTCACACATTTGCAATTAAACGCTTCATGAATATCCCATTGCATTCCTCAAACAAAATGGTATGGAGAAGCAGGCAGATACCCACTTTACATACGCACCCAACTGAAATGAATAAGATATTGGCTAAGATTGTTAAAATTACCATTGACTAGGTTATGTCGACAAGCATATGAGATGCTGTTACAACAGCATGAAACAGGAAAATGCAACTGGGTGACAAAGGTAAAAAAAATGTTCTTACTGAAAATGGGTTTGGCATAGTTTGGTTTAAGTCAGGAAGTGGGAGATGATAATTTGTTTATTTCGGAACTGAAAGATAGGCTAATATGTATATTTCAACAAAACTGGCACTCACACAGATGGAAGGGGGAAAAAGTATAAACTGGTTTCTTAAATTTAACAGCAACCTGCAACCAGAAAAGTATTTACTAGTTATAACGCGTAAATGGCATAGAGATACGCTCGCTAGATTTAGAACTAGAACTTCAGGTTTAAATGCAAATAAACTCTGGTTTATGCAAGGGTTACAGAACGATAACGCATGTAAGGTGTGTACCATGAATGCTGTGGAAAATGAATATCACTTTCTTTTCAAATGTGCTGCATACAATGAAGTTCGCAGAAAATGTACATTATTTCAGGCGCCTTTTATAAACAGACAAAGTGTTTTCTGAAGTCTTAATGATTGATGATGAAGAGCTCTTAAGATCTCTGGCTAAATGTATTGCCGAATCGTCTACAATTAGACAGCTTTTGCCTTGACTACAAAACTATCAATGTTCATGACTTATGTATTGTTCAATGCTACTTTGGGTTAATGTCTAAAGTTTTTATTTTGTCTGACAGTCTGTTTTTTTGTTTGTTTGTTTGTTTGTTTGTTTTGTTTCGTTTTGTTTTTTTTTGTTTTGTTTTGTTTTTTTTTTAATTTGAATTATACTGACGAAAACGAGCATATAATCTAGGCTTATTCTAGACAATGAATGTGGCAGATAAAGGATTTTCGCTACAGAGGTTTGTAGCAACACCATCAATATATTATCTCCTTTCTTTCCTACATAGACGGTGTGGACCCCATGTCATTAAGGCTCTTATGCTGTTGACATTAAGGTTGTCATTGTCGTCATTGTCTGTCTCTGTCTCTCTCTGTCCCTCTCTGTCTCTCCCCTCTCTGTCTCTGTCTGTCTCTGTCTGTCTCTGTCTCTCTCTCTCTCTCTCTCTCTGTCTCCGTCTCTTCTCTCTCCTCTCTCTCTATCTCTCTCTCTCTCTCTCTATCTATCTATCTATCTATCTATCTATCTATCTATCTATCTATCTATCTATCTATCTATCTATCTATCTATCTATCTCTTTGTTTTTCTTTGCTTATCTACGCGAGACTTTATCAAAAGTCTGCATGCTGGTATTTAAAAAAAAAAAATTACAGTTCTCCTTGTATCGCTTTGTTGATATGAAAAATATGCATGTAAATTGTGTGTGCATAACAAGGACATATCAAAACCAGATCTAGGCCTAAAAAGCTTCATCCTCCAGTATCACAGATAAGGAACCTCTCTCTCTGCTTGTCTCGCCCTCGCTGTTCTCTCCCTCCCTCGTCTGTACGGCCGCTGTCTGTCTCTCTTCCTCTCTTCTCGTCTCATCTCGCCCGTCTCCTCTCCGCTCGGAGTCTCTCTCTCCTCTCGCGCTGTCTTTTTGAACTGAACGAGAATCTCACTGTCTTTCCTCTCTCTGCCGTCAGTGTATTATAACACAAAAATAGTAATCAAACAATACGAATCTATCACTCTCTCTCAATCTCTCTCGTCCTCTCTCTCTCTCTCTCTCCTCTCTCTCTCTCTCTCCTCTCTCTCTCTGCGTCCTTGTTTCTGTAGAATCTCTCTCGTCTCTTGCTCTCACTCCCCCCCCCTCCCTCTCCTCTCACTCCATCTCCTCCCTCCTCTCTCTCTCTCTCGTCTGCTCTCCCTCTCTCTCTGTGCGTCGTGTTTTATGTACTCTCTCTCGTCTCTCTCTGCCTCTCTCGTGTGGGGTGTTTGTGTTTGTGTGTGTTGTGTGTGTTTGTGTGTGGGTGTGTGTTGTGTGTGTGTGTGTGTGTGTGGGTGTGTTGTGTGTGTCCATCAACCCTCCTGTAGTTATATCCCATAATCTGTGTGTAATTCAATCTGAAAAACTCTAGCGCCCAGAACATATGTACATCTTTTTTAAGGGGGGGGGGGGGAGGGGGAGTGAAGGGGACGCAAGGGGGGGGGAGAGGAGAGAGCCGATACGGGAGAGAAGGAGAGAGGAGGAGTGGGAGGAAAAGGCGACGTTGGGGAGGGGGAGACTGGGTAAATAAAGTAGGGGAGGAGTGATCTGCGTCTGTGTTATCTGCTCCTGTGTGTGGGGTATGCGTGTATGGTGTGTGTGTGGTGTGGTGTGTGTGGTGTGTGTGTGTGTGTTTGTGTGTGGTTGTGTGTTTGGTGTGTGTGTGTGTGTGTGTGTGTGTTTGTGTGTGTGTGTGTGTGTGTGTGTGTGTGTGTGTTGCGCGCGCGTGTATGTGTGTGTGTGGGGCGCACATGTATGCGTGCGTGCGTGCGTGCGGCGTGCGTGCGTGGTGTGCGTGGGTGTGCGGATGGATGGATGGGTGGGTGGATCGGTGTGTGAGCACAGAGATATATCATTGAAAAGTCTCCAGTCCTTCCTTCATTGATTCTTGTATGGAAATGAGGACGAAATGAAGGAGCCATTTGTGGACATCATTCGTCACGAGCGTATAGCTGTAACGTTTAGGAAAAAAAAAAACGCAACATAGAGAAAGAAAAGAGGGGGGGGGGGGTGCTGGAAGAAAAAGCAAAATTAGGAAAGAAGAGACACAAAGCAGACAGAAGAAAAAAACAAACACAAACAGACAGACGATCGAAATGAAAGAAACTGAAGTTGAAAAAAAAAAAAACAAGAAGAAGAAAAGAAAGAAAAAAGAAAAATGAAAGATCAGATGAAATTAAAGGGACAGAAAAGAAGAACAAAAAGGGAAGGTTAAGACACGGAAGACAAGAAAGGCAAGAAAACGAAACGAAGGAAACAAACAAGAGAAACAAGAAAGAAAGAAAAGAAAGAAAATAGAGAAAAAGAAGTTAAAATAGGAAAAGAGAGGAAAGGCAGGTAAATGAAAGAATAAAAAGGAAAGTTGGGAAAAAAAAATAAAGAAAAAAGGAAGAAAAAGAAAAGAAAAGAAAGGAAAGAAAAGAAAAGGAAGATAAATAAAGACCCGAAAAAAAAAAAACAGACGAAAAAAAGTGTAGGAAAACCTCACGTCTCCCACCAAAAAGACATCGGAAAATTTTGACAGGCGGTTTACCCTATGTCAAGAGGGTTCAAGTTTCATCCCAGTTTGTTGCTTGTTTGTCTGTCTGTCGGCCAGATCACGCAAACACCACCACACCTATTTTAAAGAAACCCAACGGAAAGATAAATTCGTGTGTTCCCAATATTTGTTTCTTAAAGTGTTTATGTAACTGCTTCTCTGTTTGCTTCGAATTTCCTCATTTCAGATACATCAACATGGTAATGTCTCCATATTGCATTATTTCTATATTGCATTATTTTCATATTGCATTATTTTCATATTGCCTTATTTCCACATTGCATTATTTCCATATTACATTATTTGCATGGCATGTTTTCTGACGCATCTTTTCTCAATGTATATAATGCTATGTTGTTGTTGTTGTTTTTTCTAACTGATAACAAATTCAAAAGGAAATGTTTTGCATTGTACATTAAACCTGTGTACCTGTGCTACTTGACACGTTGTTTTCTGTGTTCATTCGTTATTTCACATTAAGTGCAGCAAACGTTGCAAATACGTCAAACTTCATATTCAGAAGTTTCAAGGCTAAGGTTCAGTTCCATAGTCCACAGGGGAGATAATCTGTCAGAAGTTCACATCGTCTGGAACATAGCATGACGGAAGATGGTGCCTAACCCTCGCATTCTGCCGCCGATAAGCTTCCTGGCCTGAATCATCTGCGAATTTACCGTTGGGTGGACAGAGGAGGGGGAGGGGGGGGGGGATTAAACTGCAGTTTTTGCTGGCAAAGGCATTGACCATTCGACTTTAGGACCGTCATATAATAAAAATGTTGCTAACAACGTTCATTATAGAGTTAAGACGTTGTCATCCGGAACAGTTTTCAAGTATGGGGTGGCCGCTAAGATTTATCAATGTTCATAGTCCTGTCACGATTTGTTCTCCTAGAACTTATGACTGTGAGGTAAGAAATGTTAGATTTACTGTACACACATGTACGTTCGCGCGCTCGCGTTAGACACACACACACACACACAACACACACACACACACACACACACACACACACACACACACACACCACACAAATGCACGCGCACGCGCGTGCGGGCATGCACGTACTCACACACACACACACACACACACACACCACACACACACACACACACACACAACACACACACACACACACACACAACACACACACAACATGCACGCACGGGCACGCCACGCGCGCGCGGGCGCGCACACACACACACACACACACACACACACACACAACACACACACACACACACACACACACATGGACAACACATCAAAACAGATGTACATGTACACAAGGCTGACTTTTCTTTACACATTCATGCTATCCCCTTATTGCTTTGGGATCCAATACACGTTAGTTATTTCCTGGGTTGTTGGTTTTCTTTTTTCTTTTTTTTTTTTCCATAAACAAAAGAGACAATAATCATGCACAAGAAAAACCAAAAACATAGTTTCAGGACCCAATTACATATAATTATTAGACATTTAGTAGGTGATGGACAATTGAGGATAACATCTCTGTTATGAAACAGAGGTAATAATAGAAACTATTACCAAATGGCATAATATAACATTTTTTTTGATGATGGCTTATAGATGGACAATTCATTTCACAATGGAGAGATTATCCCACCACACCGTCCGTTCTGGCACACATGATGAGAAATCTACACATAAGGCTTAAATTATATAAATAAGGGCATATATTTTTTTCCAATTTAGCTCGAATTCATGGGTTTTCCCTACAGTTGCTGATAAATATTTTTCTGTTCTTACCCTTATATTTAAACTATTGATGAAAACTGGGCATTGTAGGGTTCAAATTGTGTAACTGCTTTTGTAGATGAAAAAATTTGGCAAAATAGTAGTATGAAATCTAAAGGCTTGTTTGTTATTACATTTTCGCACAACCAAACAAGATTAGTTGCACGTTTAATATTAGTCTAGAGAATGGGGACATTTATTCCATAAAACAGATTCTAAGTCATTTCATTCCAGAAATTTTGAATTACAATGCAATTCCAAAACAAGTGCTGAATTGGTCTGCGTTTCCGAGTTACAGAAATTACATTGTGGGAGTCTGTGAGTTTACACATGTGAAGAAACTTTTGTGTGGGGAGAATACGGTGTACAAGTCTGAACTGGAACATCTCAGTTAGTATCTGTAGTAGTTTTAAGAGGTTTTAAAAAGATATCTTTCCACTTGAGTCCAGTATACAGACGTTCCCACTTAAATCACTGCTGCCGGGTGTGATTTTAGAACCAAGTAGGATCGATTAACTACTTTGTTGTCTTTCTGGATCAAGGTCCATGTTTTATTTTCCTCATCTTTTAAATGTGTTTCCTGTAAAAAAAAGAAGTATATGCTAGCCTTACGTTTGCGAAGATAATCAAAACACATCTCTCTCTTGTTAATGTCATTTAAGCCATTGCAATTAAAAGTGCAAATTTTGAAATCATCGGGTTGTTCATGAGCTATATATATTTGCTTTTTGTCAAACTTTTTCAAAACATACAAAAAATATAGATATAGAATTATATGAAAAAGTGAGGTAGGCATCAATCCAACTTCCCCAAAAAATTCCATATTCAAAGGTTGTTGGTTTTCATTAGGACACGACGTAGACAATTTCTTACATGTATTGTTTCCGTTTCTTCTTCGGATGGTCAGGGCTTACTACAATCGACTGCTGCTGTAGGGACTGCTGCTAGGATATCAATAGATTATTTCTTAGATGTTTGACCCCGCCGAAGCGACCCATAGTGTAGTTGGCGTGTTCGTTTTTTACAAAAAGGTTACTGGGAGAGAGGCGGAGAGGGGGGGGGGGAGGAGAGGGAGAGGAAGAGAGGAGAGAGAGAGGAGAGAGAGAGGAGAGAGAGAGGAGAGGAGAGAGAGAGAGAGAGGAGGAGAGGAGTCGAGAGAGTGATTGTTGAGATGAGAGGAGAGAGAGAGAGAGCGACAGAGAGAGAGAGAGACACGGGAGAGAGAGAGGAGAGAGGACGATGAGAGAGAGAGAGAGACGGAGAGAGAGGGAGAGATGCGAGCAGTATGTGTTTTTTTACATCCAGTCTTTGCCTTGCCTGAGTTTGACTTACGATATGCAGTGAAAGGTTAATGATTGGTGATTTTTTAAAAAATCGGTTATACTATACTGATATGATACCAATTAAAGAGAAAAAAGAAAGAAAAACAAATGAGGGGGAGAAGAGGAGCAGGAAGGGGGGGAGGGGGTGGGAACATATAGAAAAGTACTATAATGGACACACACTTAGCAGTTATAAAACGGACCTAATAAAATGAATATAACCAACAACAACAAAAATACACGAAAATTTAGAACAAAGAGAGAGGGGGGAGAGTCGGAAAGAGAGAAAAAAGTGGAGCGGGTGGGGGGGGGGTAAGGGACTCAAAAAGACATGAGAACATGGGAAGAAAGTAGCAAAGCCCACCAGGGTAATCATTTTTTATATCCCCGGTATGAAAAGATAGTTGAGAGAGGGAGAGAGAGAGAGAGAGGGAGAGAGAGAGAGAGAGAGCTTATTGAGAGAGGATGAGAGAGGGAAGAGACGAGCTAGAGAGAGAGAGAGGAGAGAGAGAGAGAGAGGAGAAAGGAACCCGATGAGAACGAGGAAAGAGAGAGAATATGAGAGGAGAGAGAGAGAAGAGAGAGGAGAACATGACGCGAGAGGAGAAAATATGAGGAGAGAGAGAGAGACGAGAGAGAGAGAGAGAGAGAGAGAGGAGAGCTAGGGAGAGAGAGAGAGAGAGAGAGAGGAGATAGGAGAAAATGCAGCAAAGACAGCCAGACAGACAGAGAGATCAATGGCAAGGAGGGTGCTGGTTCTTAATTCACTGTGTTCCGTGACTGACGGCCATTTGGGCGGCTATTGGCCATATAATTCCTGGTCAGCGTCACTTTCCTGAACCAGTTTTGTCTTGCCTTCCTTCTAGCTAAGTATGTCTTTCCTGGCTGGCCCTAGCTGTGGATCACTGGAGCAGCTGCTGCGTGCCTGTTCACTTGTCTGTCTGTCTCTGTTGTTGTTGTTGTAGTTGTTTTTCTTATTGCGTGTTTAATGTTGTCCGATCGATGTGATCGGTCCGTTTTATTTATCATTTTGAGGGCATTAAGTGTAAAGAAAAAAGCTTCCAGCAGCTTATGTATTCACCATTACACAGATTTCGAATTTCGAGTTTCTCTCTCTCTCTCTCTCTCTCTCGCTCTCTCTCTCTCTCTCTCTCTCTCTCTCACACACACACACACACAACACACACACACACACACACACACACACACAAACACACACACACACCACACACACACACACACACACACACACACACACACACACACACACACACCACGAACGAACGCAATCAAGCACGCACGCACTCACACATACACATACGCACACACACACGCGTGCACGGACCCACTTTCGCACGCGCGCTGTCATACACACACACACACACACACACACACACAACACACACACACACACACACACACACACACACACACACACACACACACGCACACACACACACACACCACACACACACATATATATATATATAATATATATATATATATATATATATGCAATGCACGACTTATTCACACACACACACACACACACACACACACACACACACACACACACACACACACACACACACACACACACGGGTGGTCCCTCCCATGATTGTTCTTGATTGTTCACTGGCCTAACAGCATGCCACAGGGGAAAAAAAAAAAAAAAAAAGTAAGCCAATAACAAAAAAAAAGCTTAGCGAAAAAAAAATACAAAGAAAAGTAAGCTTGGAGAAAAAACACAGGGGAAAGTAAGTCCAGCTGCAGAACAAAGTCAAGACAAAGCCCGTGAAGCTTCGGCAGCGCCCTACCTTTGTTTGCTGTAAGTAGCATCTGTGTGGTATAAAATGCATCGATGACTAGATGCTTTAAGTAGCATCTTTGTTGTATAAATGCATCGATGACTAGAATGCATTGTTGTGTCTGTAGATGTCATTTACATAGTGGATACGCAAATGCACACATGCGTGGGTGTACTTCGTACTACTTAAATATATGTACACGATGAGTTCAGGGGCGAAAACATCATTTTTCTTTCTTTCTTTCTTTT
>JADBJO010013058.1:25359-27859 GCA_016801955.1 Conus betulinus
GGGGATGGAATCCTACGACACTGAAGATCTTAATGTTGACATAACGAAATGAAATATGGAATTGACTTTGACACCAGGTTACAACCTAAGTCACCCCCGCCCCCCCCCCCCCCCCCCCCTCCCCATCGTCCTGTCCCATGTTGGCTTGAAAAAGATTAAATGTGAAAGTGCTTGGTGAAAATATGGTCATTTAAGAAAAATATAGTGGGTACGCTCTCTCTCTTCTCCATCTCCTCTCTCTCTCTCTCTCTCTCTCTCTCTCTTACACACAACACACACACACACACACAACACACACACATGCACACACGTGTGTATGTGCGCGCGCGGACCCTAAGGACATTGGTCAGCAAAATGAAACAGATCCTCCACACTCTTCCTCCAGGATAATAGGTGCTACAGCCTGACGCAGTGAACTGTTATCATCTCCCCCTCTTCCCACCCACCTTTTCCTTCCGCCCTGATCTGAACTCAGAAATCATAATGAAAGCTGAAAGGAGGGGAATGAACGCATGGGGCAAGGAGAAGGGAGTGGGGAGATAAGGGTGGGGGGAATCGCTGCGACGAGGGAAGGCTTAGGGCTGGAAGGAGAGACATAGGTGAAAAAAAAAAGGGGGATGGAAGGGGAGAGAAGGAGTTTTAGGAACAGGGAGAAGGGGGTGGGGGGTGGGCATAGGGGGTTTTGGTTTCCTTTCATAAAACACTGAGTTTATCTCTGGCTTTATCAACTCATTTATTAATTATTTGTGTTTTTTAGTCTTTTTTTTATACTCTTATAAGCAGGATTCATGTGAAAAAAAAGATTGATGTCAGTGTGCTTGTCAGTTCTTTGCCAAGTATGAGGTGAGTGGTGGATTGGGTGGGAGACAAACAGAGAGAAATATGTAGTGAGAAACAGAAACAGAACAGAAGAGAGAGAGAGAGAGAGAGAGACGGAGGGGAGAGAGAGAGAGAGAGAGAGGTGGCAGTGTTAAAAAAAACTGTGTGTGAAACTTCAAAGTATGAGGTTCATATCTCTGCAATTGCTTCTCTTTGCAGTCTAAGGTTTCCTGGTGGTTAACGTCTATGAATTGTGCGTTTAAATGTCATAGCATTTCATTGTTTTATCCAATGTTTGTTATCACTATGATTATTATCATTTTATGAATACTTATATGGCGCCTATTCTTGGCTATAGACCAAGCTCTAGCCGCTTTACAATCCACACTCGTTTACAGAACGGGCTGCCTACCTGGGTAGTGCTGACTGAAGAGCTGCCAGCTGGCGCTCCAGTCAGTTCGTTTCCCGTGTCATCCAGTCAATATTGTTCAATATTGTTCACTAAATTTCCTTACTTCCTGTATTCTTTCCATTTCTCACGCAGGGTGCATGCTATGAGTAACGTATCATCCATACCAACGGCCAAACTTGCCTTCTCTTCTGAAAGTTGGTGATGGGATTTTACGGGTGTGCAAGATGGTATGCGCGTGTTCACACACGGAACCTCGGTTTATAGTCTGATTTGAGGACTGTATGGGAAAATGGAGTCAGAACCAACGTTAACTTTGAGGAAAAAATCCCCCTGTACCGAAACGGACCAGCGGAGATTCGTACCCGCAACTCCAGGATCACCAAGATTACGAGTCTGGTGCTCTACCACTGAGCTGTTCCGGCCCCCAGAAGCAGATCGAATGGTGTAGTGGTTTTAATGTCACTGACACATTTCAGATCATTCGTGTTGATTTTACTGTGCCTGTGTGGGGAACGAATCCATGCTGATGATGAAAATGAATTAGTTCAAGCGTGCTGTGCCCAGTTTACACCATTTTAGCAGTGTGATGCTGGTAGTGTGTTTAACGATCACAGAAATCATCAGTCTATGTAAATTATACACACACACACACACACACAACACACACACACACACACACACACACACACACTAATGTGCGAACTCACACACATACTCAAACATGTGCGCGCACACACACACATGCACATACATATACATACATAATAATTCTGGTGAACATTTTAGTAATGGGAAAGAAAGAAGTGCAGGCGAACAATCCTTCCATTATTATATTAACGATTTGGCAATGGTTCAGGAAAAAAAAGGACAGAGGAGGATAAAGAAAATAAAGAAGAAAAGTCAGGAAGATATAAATATAATATTCGTCACTAGCAGCTTGTGGAGACTATCGTAACCCATCTTGAAGACAGAACTATTCATATTGCCTGCTCCTAGGCTTTTCCTCAGCTGGATTGGACTCGTCAGGGAGGCTCGGCTGATTGTGTCTGTGGTCCCTTGACATCAAAGAGAGATATGCCACAGTGTATAATCCCATGGTATTCTCGCCACTAAGGGTTCAAAAAACGCAGTCCAACGGCACTCCAAAGCAGCCAGTGAAGGGTAGAAAAGTAAAACGGAAAGAAAGTGTGGTAAAGCAATAAGTTGCTGGAATACTAAAATCGTCTATGAAATGATCATAAGAGTAAATCTTTGAGCCTATGCTTGAGG
>JADBJO010013058.1:32859-50359 GCA_016801955.1 Conus betulinus
CCTTTAGAAAGAAAAAAAAACTGTTAATTGTATTGTAAAGAATGTAAGTAAAGATTGCCTTTTCTTCTTTTTTTTTGTATATGATTGCAAGATAACCCACCCATCCACCTCCTCCTCATGCTCCCCCCTCTCCACACCTTTTCTCTTCGTCTAATATCACTTAATGTGGAAAGACGTTAAATTGAAGACAACAACAACAACAACAACAACAACACAAATCTTTCAGTCATACAGAATTGACGAATCACACGTCCTGTGTCATTTCACCTGCACGCCCCTTTTCTTGACGGTCGCGTGAGTTTGTTTGTTCGGCACAAAGTCCATGTACCAGAGATTTCTTTTTACCAGACAGATAACAGCGTTTCTCATCATCGCTGCTGAACACCCCAACATAAAATGACCCTGAGAGCGTTTTAGCACCGCAAGCATCAAGTTGATAAGAGCAAAATTAAAGAGGAGAAGGGCCGGAAGTGGTGAGGGGGAGGGGGGGGAGGGATATGAGGGAGGGTGACAGAGTGAGAAGCTGTGGACTGACACTTGCTGAGTTTTCCTTCAATATAAAAACCAACTGCTGCCATTCGGAGAAACGTTAATGAACTGGAAATGGACGAGGTTGACGAGTCTCTCTCTCCCCTCCTCCACCCCCGCCCATCTTTATCTGAAATCGGAATATCATTACTGTGCTCGAACTTGCCTCCAGGTAAAAAAAAAATTGTTTCGGAAAATGCAGCGACCTCACGATCTTTCAAGAGGCGAAATTCACAAAGAAGGAATTACAACTGAGTCACAAAAATGTGGGTTATGTCAAGGATCTCTGAGAGAGAGAGAGAGAGAGAGAGAGAGAGAGAGAGAGAGAGAGAGAGAGTCTTAAAAACAAAATTCCAAAATAATTTTCAAGAATCAGAGAAAGAGAAAACAACACATAAATCAAGAAAGGAAAGGAGAAATAAAGGAAACGTAACAGAAACGTTAAAAAAAGGCATCGGAAGCACTAGGACTCCCAATATCCAACCAACCTATTCGCTGAAATTATGAACAACATTCAAAGGAGTTCGATGTTGGCAGTTTTACTGGAACTTTTAATGGATGAAAGTGATACTGCCTTTTGGAGCGAGGAGGGTGGAAAGAGTTGAGGGAGACAAGAAGGAAGAGCGTGGGTGGACACTCATTCATAATGACTCCTTGTCGTCAGTTGTCTTACGAATGTTGAATCAGAAACAGGCACGACCCAGCATCACTGGACTCATTCTGGAGCAGGCAGTGCAGTGCCTCCTCCGACAGGTGACCTTGTGACGGATCCAATATCAATCGATCCCTGTGGACTGCCCAGACTGGAACCATGGCAGGACGATCACGGTGTGAATGTGTACAGATGTCTGGAATGAGCGAAATGGGGGTAAGGTACTGAAATGGCGCAGAATGAGGAACAGTAAAAAGTGAGCAAGAAGAAGCCAAAAAGTGCTCCAGAGAGTGTATATGTTCGACAAGGTCTAACAGATCCTTGATCTGCTTATTCATCGGATTGGCACGAAACTGTGGGTATGGTGCCGTAGATGAGATTATATAAGCGTTCTGTGTGAAGCTATATAAGCGTTCTGTGTGAAGCTATATAAGTATCCTGGATGAGAACGTATCTGGTGTTTCTGAACGAAATGTAAAGGTGTCCTGAATGTCATTGTTCTAGATCAAGACATGTGGGTTTCCTGCAAGAATATGCTTTGGTGCTTTGAACAAAAATATATGGACATAGATAAAACTATGAAAGTGTCCGTGAAGAACGTATCTGATTGTGCATGTCCTGAAAACAAAAATTGGGTGACCTGAATGAAGATATATGGGTGACCTGGGTGACGTATAAAAGAATGATAAGTTAATCACTGGACCACAAAGGCATGAGATGTAAACAAAACACGATAGATGGAAACAGTAACCCATGAAAAGGAAAACACCAGACGTTTCCAGCCCTAAACTCTTTGTCAGTGGTGAGGAAGAATGGAAAAACAGCAGTATTTAAAACGGAAAGAGTGAACACACGTTAAGGAGGGGTCAAGGTCGGGATGACAAATGAAATAAAGCTGAGTCAAAATCACGCTCAGTAGGGTGGTCTTGAGAGTGAGCGGGAGTGGTATGTATTGCGGGTAGGAGGGAGGGTAAAGAGTGAGTGTGTGAGGGTATATGAGCGCTGGCGTGTATGTGCGTATGTCTGTGAGGGTACAAGAGTGCATGCGTGTTTACAAGCGCGTCAATAAGCGCAAGGGGGGGGGGGGGGGGGGGGGTGGGGGGGGGGGGGGGGGGGGGGGGGGGGGGAAGGAGTGTATAGAAGGTTGGACAATACGGTTTTGAGGTCTAAGACGCTAATTTTCAAAACCTGCTTGTCCGAGCATTCATCTGGGTCTTCCTTCACGGGTGCACTTCCTCTTCCTGAGACCAGCTCTGCCACTAAAACGACTGCAAAACGTGCCCTTTCCTCGACTCTTGCCACGGTCTTCAACAGTCCCCTCTGAAATTCACCGTGAAATATTCCTGTACCTGTCTCTCTTCTAATCTGGTATACAACATAAGCTGCACGCTATGTGACAAAATGTATGTTGGTGAAACTCACCACACCCTCAGTGACTGATGCATGGAAAGTCTCAGGTCATGAGACTTCAGGAAAAGGTTACCACTGGACCACATGTGAACAGCTCTATGCGCACATTTCTCGTGTCAAAGTTGCTGTTCAGCAATACAGAAGTCAACATGACTGACAGAAAATGTATGGGATTCTGGCTGATCAAACGTCTGGCACTATCACCAGCGGGACTGGGGAAAATGTTTCTCTGCGGTATTGCTTATCTTCCTGCCCTTTATCACCAACATGTAAAACGTTTCCCGGTGATACACCTCCTTGAGGTTCCCTCCCCTATCTCGTCCCTACAGCTCCTTCCCACCTTCTTCCCACCTTCTTCGCTTCGGCTCTTTCCCACCTTCATCACACTCCCCCCCCCTCCCCCCCCCCCCCCCCCCCCCGTCCCCCCCCCCTCTCTCTCTCTCTCTCTCTCTCTCTCTCACACACACACACACGGGAGTGAATCTACTTCCATACGCTGTGTCTGACAGCTCCCAGATCTATTTTTCCACCCTTCTCTATTCTCCTTTCTCTACGCACATTCACAATCTTGTAAACATGTCTGCACTCATATACCGTCACAGACACACGCACACACGTGCGCGCACACACATACCCACACACATGCGCGCTTTTTACCCTCCCTCTCCACCCTAGATCCGTTTTTATTCCCGCCCATCTCTCCCCCCGCCTAACCCCTTTTTTAACCCCACCGCTCAACCTGTATCTTACAGAGTTTGATATTTATTCAGCCCTCTTTCACTTGTCATCCCCAAGCTTGCCCCCCCCCCCCCCCCCTCATTAATTTGTCTTCACTCTTTCCTTTTAAAGTTCTAGTTGCAAAATGAGACGACTGCAGGCGGAAATCTAAACAAATCTTAAATAAATGTTAGCGAACTGCCCAGAGAAACGTGGACAAACGAGTCACAAGACAAAACACAACAAGTTTCGACCTCGTAGGTCTCTTCTCAGGTAAGACACAAACGAATGAAATAACGAAAATTCACTTAGCTTTGATCGCTTCAGAGTTCAGCGCAAGGAAGAAGGCGTTGAAAGGCGTTGTTATGGATGAAACTACGTTGGTGATCTCGATGAATGTGTCGTCCTAGGTAGACATCTGTGTAGAAAGAACAGAGGAGACAGCGCAACTCATTGATGACATTCTACTTTTTTTGGATTGACTAGAAATAAACGAATCTTAAATAAATGTCAGCGAACCGCCCCAGAGAAACGTGGACAAACGAGTCACAAGACAAAACACAACGCGTTTCGACCTCGTAGGTCTTCATCAGGTGAAACAAAAACGAAAAAAAATAACGAAAATGCAAAAACGAAAAAAATAACGAAAATGCATTTAGCTTTGATCGCTTCAGATTGCTTCTGAGTTCAGCGCAAGGAAGAAGGCTATACGATTCTTTGCCGTCAGCGGCTCCTCCATTCTTCCCACTGGGCGTCTCTGCTCTGGTCTGCTTGCTTGAAAAAGGTTTGTCTCCAATACTTTGGAAGAACATAACGCTAAAGTATGCTGGGATACTAAACCTTCTTCCTTGCGCTGAACTCAGAAGCGATCTGAAGCGATCAAAGCTAAGTGCATTTTCGTTATTTTTTTCGTTTTTGTTTCACCTGATGAAGACCTAAGAGGTCGAAACGCGTTGTGTATTGTCTTGTGACTCGTTTGTCCACGTTTCTCTGGGCGGTTCGCTGACATTTATTTAAGATGTGTATAGATTTCCGCCTGCAGTCGTTTCACTTTGCAACTAGAAATAAACGAATTTTTTTTTAATGGTCAGTTCAGTTTTTTTCCCATTAGAATCAAACAAGAGTAAAATGTACAACTGCGACTCATCTTGTCACGACAGTGGCAAATACGAATCTTTTACACCCCCTCCCTCCCTACCCCCCCACACACACCTCTCTCTCTCTCTCTCTCTCTCTCTCTCTCTCTCTCTCTCTCTCTTCCTTTTTCAAATGCAACGTCAAATGTACACAAAGACTCGCGCACAAAGATACATGCCAACTCACGCATGAACACACACACACACACACACACACACACACACACACACACACACACACACACACACACACAAACACACACACACACAACACACACACACACACACACACACACACACACACACAGACGCACACGCACACACACACACACACACGCTCTCTCTCTCTCTCTCTCTCTCTCTCTCTCTCTCTCTCTCTCTCTCTCTCTCTCTCTCACACACACACACACACATACACGTACACATATGCGCACACACACGCATACGCTCACACACACACACACACACACACACACACACACACACACACACACACGCACGCACGCACGCACGCACGCACGCACGTACGCACACGCACACGAAATCACGCGCGCGCGCGTGCGCTTCGTGACTTACTTTGTCTTCTTGTCAGTGGCAGAACTAACAAGTTACACTGTCAGTTTTTCAGCATGGGCACCTTCCTTTTTAATTGTCACGTGACATGTTTGTTGCAGATCAGAGCTCAGATGTGGAGGGTCTCTGCTATTCCAGACACCAAAACGCGCCTCTTCAAGCGTGAGAATTCAGACCATGGGGCACTAACGTTTCTGAGGCATCGGAAAAAAACATATTGTCTAGCATGCCTTTTCGACCTTGGTCCATATTGAGAACATTTATTTATCTCCCTTGTATTGAAGATTCACTGTTTCTGAACAAAAGAGAGCATAACTAGGGATTAGCTTTTTCTTTCTTCAGTTTTCAGTTTCATCAAGGACGTGTCTGTGCGTTCGGACAAGTCGATATACGATACATCACATCCGCTAAGTTTCGAGATCACACTGCGCGTGATTTAAAGCTGGTGGATAAATTCATCAATGAAGAAGATGCGAGAAACTAAGAAAAGGGTCTCACGGCTACGACATAACAGATGACTGACCAACGCATTAGCCAAGCGCGCTGGTCAGACCTTGGATCTAGCTTGGTATAAATCTCATAAATCTCCCTCTCTCTCTCTCTCTCTCTCTCTCTCTCTCTCTCTCTCTCTCTCTCTCTCATAGTCATTTATATATATATATATATATATATATATATATATATATATATATATATATATATATATATATATATATATGTTGCGAAAGTGTACTGGCGTGGAAAGTGTACTCTCCACGGGCAAAATCGTGGAATGTATACCACGGCTGATCCATGGAATGTATACATTCCACGATTGGCCCGTACACTTTCCACGCCAGTACACTTTCAATGCAATTGAATTTTTATGCACATCATCTTGTGTTCCTATCTGGCTCTGAGCAAATTGTTCTAGAATAGAGAGTTACTGCACTCCATATGGGGATCCCCAGAGAGAGAGAGAGAGAGAGAGAGAGAGAGAGAGAGAGAGAGAGAGAGAGAGAGAGAGAGAGAGAGAGAGAGAGAGAAAGACAGACAGAGAGAGAGAAAGAGACAGAGAGACAGAGAGAGTAAGTCAGACAAGAAGAGACACAAAAAGAGAAGAAGGTCAAAATAGAAAATCCATTTCTGTAACAAACAAAGAAGTGCTGTAAATAATCATATAAAACTATGAAAATAAAGAAGCCGAAATGAGACCATGGAGAGAGAGAAGAAGCGCAGGAATCGAAAAATAAAGGTCAGTCACAAAAAAAGTGAATCATCACATTTTCATATTCCCAGAATGACATTCACTGAATTAACACATCACAATTTCTGCATCACTGCACGCGCACGTCTCTCGTTTGGCCGTCATATGACTTGTTGGTTTAGAATGAGCACAAGGGCCAGAAAATGTTGTTGGAGCGGCAGCACGCCGCCTATTTATCGCTTCGTAACACAGCTGCAAAGTGAATTCCATTCAGAATGATTGACAGGTACCCATTTGGGAAAATAGAACAGGGAAGGGGGAACGGGATTGAAGGAGAAATGGAAGGGAAGGAGTGGGGGATGAGGAGGGGGGGTAAACGAAAATTTGTTGATGTCTTTTTATTTTGAAAACTAGGTGTTCATTGTAGATATCTCTCTCTCTCTCCCCTCTCTCCCTCTCTCTCTCTCTCTCTCTCTCTCTCGTCGTCATCATCTCTCTTGCGTCAAGTTTTCCGTAGCTTGCGCCAACTTCGGTCTCACCATAAATACAAAGAAGACGGAAGTTCAGCATCAACCCGTGCCAGGCAGACCCTGCACTAAACCTTACATCCCAGTCAATGGAGTGAGACTTGCTGTGGTGAAAGAATTCACCTACCTTGGCAGCACATTGTCCCAGAACGTCACCATCGACGACGAAGTGAGCGTCAGAATTGCAAAAGCAAGTGCAAGCTTTGGCAGTCTACCAATGTTTTGGAATAGAAGAGCCATCAGTCTAGAGACCAAGCTGAATGTGCACAGAGCAGTTGTTCTCAACACACTCTTCTATGCAAGTGAAACGTGGACAGTGAACCGACACCATGTCAAGAAGCTGAATTATTCAGGGTCTGAATCAGAGTGTTCTTAGTGGAAATATGAATGTCCTTGATGAAGATATAAGAGTGTTCTTGGTGGAAGTAGGAGTGTCCTTGATGAAGATACAAGGGTGTTCTTAGTGATGGAAATAAGAGTGTCCTTATTGAAGATTTATGGGTGTCCTGGGCGAAGGTACGTGGGTGTCCTAAACCAAATTCAGGGATGACGTGGTAGCGAATATGGAAAAGTTCTTGATGAAGATGTCTAGGCATCCTCTGTTAAGATATATGGGTGTCCTGAATGAAGATGCGTTGGTGGCCTGATTGGGAATATGTAGGTGTCCTGGCCGAAGATGTGTAAGTATTCTGGATGACACTACACGGTTGTCTTTGAGGATGTTTAAGTTTTCTGAGTGAAAACAATGACAATGTGTAGGCGTGCTCGATGGCAATATTTGGGCTTCCTGGATGTAAAAAATTATGGGTGACCTGGGTGAAAATATATGGATAATCAGGATAGAGGTATTCCAGTCTTGTACTGGATTTATGCGGTTGTCCAGTGAGAAATGTTCAGTGAGAAAACATGTAGATGAAAAGCCGCGGGAGGCTTCTTGACATTCAAGTTCATTGCTGACTTTTAACGACGTTTAAATGAAATGAAAATGGATAATATTTAGTTGCCGTCGTTGCTGTAAATTCTTTTTTTTTCTTCTTTTTCTTTGGCTTTTAGCGAAATCATTCCAGAGGATAACGTGTAGTTTTCATCCATCGTCTGGAAAAAAAATCTCAGAGGCAAATTTAATCCTGAAAGTTTGCGTGGGTCAGAGTCAGAGTGCTCTCTCTCTCCCACTCTGTCTGTCTGACTGTCTGCCTGTCTGTCTGTCTGTCTGTCTGTCTCTCTTTCTTCCTCTCTCTCTCTTCCTCTACTCTCTCCTCTCTTCCTCCTCCTCCTCCTCCTCTTCCTCCTCCTCCTCTTCCTCCTCCTCCCCCTCCTCCTCCTAATCATATAGAAATGATTATAACCTGCACCCAGGAGAGTGCAAACCTCCGCCCATACAAACGGATCCTGCATTTGCCCTTCGATCTATTTTCACTGCATGGATCCGCACGACACGCTAATGGATTTTATCCCGGCCTATACTTCATCTTTACACTGGCTTTCGTTCAGACCGGTTCGGTAGTTCGTGAGTAATCTTGCTGAACGTGTTTTACGGCTGTCCTTTGATCCGACTGTGCGCCAATAATCTGCAGCCGCTTTTACTGGGCTCAGAGTGTGACCACACAGTGTCTTTAAACCAGTTTGGTTCCAAATGGCTATGGCGGTGTCGGCTCGTCGTGCTGAACGACAAAGCAAACAACCGGCGTGGGTAAAGACTACTTGGAGGAGGCGACGACCTACCTTCTAGGTCAGTGTGCCTGCATGGTTGTCTATTGCCTGTCTTGGGATTTATTTGTTTATGATAGAAGACTCAAGCGATAGACGTATATATATATTTTCCTTTTTGAAGTTATTTATTTATTTTTGTTCAGAGACGACAGGCAGCCTCCTTCTTGCCTCCTTGCCTCATTTAACACCACAAAATCAAAACTTTGATATCGCATGGAAAAAGGAGTGGCACGGATGAGACGGTTCCAGGTGGACTGGCTTAAATCATGAGGATGCCCAGGATGTTAAACTATGAGTGTCCTCGATGACAATATGGAGCTTTCCATGATGACAATTTGTCAATGGAGCTTTCCATGATGACAATTTGTCAATGGAGCTTTCTATGATGACAATTTGTCAATGGAGCTTTCCATGATGACAATTTGTCAATGGAGCTTTCCATGATGACAATTTGTCAATGTTCAAGACTGAAATATGCGGTTTTCCGAGATGATATTGTGTGGATGCTTCAGATGACGTAATGTGATATTTCTTGATGACGGCGTGTGTTGATGTCGTAGATGACTGTGTATATGGTTCCCAGATAATGATAATGTGTCCTGGATCAAAATACAATGTCTTAGATCAGGTTTTAGACGTATGGTCACCCTGATGTACATATGTAGATGTTCTGTTTGACTATATGTGGATATCCTGTATGATAGTCTGTGGATGTCTGTATCACAATTTACGTATTGCTGTTTGACACATGTGGATGTCCGGAATGACAATGATGCAGATGTCCTGGATGCCATTTAGTGCGTATGATTATCACAATATGAGATCCGAGATGACAGTTTCTGGATGTCCTGATGGGAAAAGTCTTGATATACTAGATTACAATAATTACAATATGTGGTTATACTGAATAGCAACATGAGGATGTCCTCTATGACAATGCATGGATGTCGTGGGTGACACTGGGACATGGGTACAATATGCAAGTGTCTGAGATGTCAGTATGTTCGTCTACCGATGATAATGTATCAGCGTTCTGTGTAACATAATTATTACTATGCTGATGATAGTAGGTGAATATTCTGAATTACAATATGTTTGTTTGCTGGTGTCTTGAATGACTTGTTGAAATGCTGTGACAAAGTGGATAGTCTGGGAGACGGTTTTTGGTATGCCGATGAAAATACATTATGTAAATGTTCTGAATAATATGCTGATCTGCAGATGACAATAAATAGATACCCTGGATGGCAGTGTATTGGCATATCGATGACATAATATGTGGATGTTCTGAATAACGTTATGTTGATATGCGGACGAATGATGCTCCGTATGATGATATGTGTTTGTCTGCTGATGACAATATATACATGCTTTGAATGACAATATGTTTGTCATCTGATGGCAGTATATAGATGCTGTAGAATGCGATATGTTCATATACTTATAATATATATGGGTGTTCTGGTTGACAATATGCTGGTATTCATATGAAAATGTATGGAAATTCCGTATGACGACACGATTGTATGCTGATGACAACATATGGATGTTCTGGATGACGTTGTGTTGGTACATTGATGATTAGGTATGGATGTGCTTGTTGACAATATAGTGCTATTCTGATGACGATTTGGATGTTCGGGATGGCAATGTCTTCGTATCCTACTGACAAGATGTGGTTGACAATTTGTTGGTAATGGATGATCACAACGAAAATGGATGTTCTTGATCACAGTCTGTTGCTATGCTGATGACAATGTATGAATGTCCTGAACGCTAATTTGTGCTTATTTTGTTGACAAGATGTTGAAGTCCGGCATGACAGTACATGAATATCCAAGCGATAACATGCGAATATTTTCCTTGATAGTATGGGAAATCCTGTTGACATGTCTTTACTTTGGATGTCAATACACCGGTATCTAGTGGCAATATGTATATGTCTTGTAACGCTATATGTGGATGCTTTGGGTGACAATAATCATATGGATGTACCGAACTATTTTATCAATGTATCAAGAGTAAAACAAAAATATCAGGATGTCTAGTTGAAAATACGCTGACGTATTGGAAACGACAAACATGTGGGTTGAAAACTGAGGACATGACATGAAAATGATAAAAGCCCCTGCTGACATTAGAAAAACTGATAAAAATTAAATGCTGCCTCGTGTTTGTTTCTTCCCCGTCAAATTAACAACTAATGGGTGCTTCTTATCTGGCTCCAGCAATGTCATTTCAAGCACAGCATCTTAATTGCCTTCATCGTTTAGCTTTAAATACCCCCAAAATAGCAGCTATAATGATAATAGCTGGGGATATGTCAAAGGTGCTCTCTCTCTCTGTCTCCCAACTTCTCTCTCTCCCCCCTCCCTCTCTCTCTCTCTCTCTCTCTCTCTCTCTCTCTCTCTCCCATTCTATCTCTAATCACACACGCGCAAATAGAGAAAGAGAGAGAGAGAGAGAGAGAGACAGACAGACAGAGAGACAGAGACAGAGAGACGCCTGACACACACAGACACATCCAGACACACCGAGACACACACAGATACACAGACACAAACACAGAGACACACACACACACACACACACACACACACACACACACACACACACACACACACACGAGAGGAGAGCCAGAAGACAGACAGGCAGACAGACAGAAGAGCTGACGGATAGATAACGTTCTTATATCCGCCTCCCAACCCTGTCACTTTTTTCTTTCATTTTATTTTTATACCAACCATCCACACTCTTTCTTTGCCCAACCAAAGCCAACAGGTGCTTGAGATCTTTTTCTTTTTCTTTCTTACTTTTCTTCGTCTTCTTTTTTTTTAAACCCCTTCCCTTCCCTAGCAAAGTGTGTTATGGTCCTACGCTCACAACTGGACTTAAGCTAACAGCATTGCACACTCCCTGGCAGGTGTAGCCTACTCTCTCCCAGCGCCCCACGCATGGCACGAGTTAAAATTCTCACGCACAGAAAGATGCTGTTTACAGTAAAGGGAGGATGCACTGCTGTGTGTGAATTACAAAAAAAATCTTACTTTCTTTCTAAATATCCTTTCTTTGCGGTGGATTTTGCACTCAGTGCATTAATCATAATACGCATTTCTGTGATTAATTGATAAAAAAAAAGTACCCGAAAACAAACGCAAAGTGCTCTGTTTAAGACTTCTGTGAGGATAAGTCTTTGCTGTGAACGCAGGACCACCACAAACATGCCCAAACATCATACTTATCGCGTATTCACACCAGCACGAGTGAGGGGTTTCAGTGAGCCAACTGGTGAATGGAGAGCTTGGTGATTACCAATCGCCAACAAGTTTACAGGAACCGGCGAATCCCCTAGTCCCACACAAACAGATAGATAGACAAACAGAAAGACAGAGAGAGACAGACTGACAGACAGACAGACATATAGGCAGGTAGGCAGATAGAGAGACAGACAGAGACACACAGACACATACAGAGAGATAGATGACACGCACATAGATAGATAGATAGATAGATAGATAGATAGATATTCCCCCACTACTAATTCGTTCAGTGTATGATAGTTTGAACAATCAGTGGGAGACTGTTTCTTTCAGGGTATCCCAATTAAAACCTGTTCTGCCCATATTTTTAGCTGCTGTCAGCACTTAACATGACTGACAATGTTTGGTCATCGCACAGTGGAGCTGACCGCGCTGACTGCTGACGCCTTTTGACCTCCCTTGTATCCTTAAATGAATCCTTAAACCACTGGCTTAAAGTATGCTTAGAAGATTTTTTTTTTTAAATCTACAACGTTTCGGTCATAGACCGTTTTCAGGACTTATGACAAGACCAGAAGACGATCTATGACCGAAACGTCGTAGAATTTTTTTTGTGTGTCTGTTTTAAAATCTTCTAAGCATCCTCAAAGATATTTTGCATAGTTTACAGAAAATCTGCGGTGAAAAAAAGTCTGTTTTGTTATTGGCTGAAAGACTTTCCCCTATGTTAATCATTCTTTGAATAATGATTCTATCTAGTTTTTCAGCAGCTCAGTTTCTTACAGTTCTTTCTTCTCATTCGACCTTTTCTACCTATCACTGGCTGCACCGGGTGCCATTTGATGCTTTTTTTTTTTTAGCCCTTGGTGGCGAGAATACCACAGAGTTGTAGACTGGGGTATTTCTCCATTTCATGCCAAGGGAGGACAGACACAATCAGCCGTGACTCAATCATGAGTCCCAATCAGCGGACGAAACGCCTCTGGCTGTGTGATCTAAATGGTTCTGTTCTCAAGAGGGACTATGATGGTCTTCATATACTGTTAGAGAAAGATTTTATGTCTATAATTTAATGTCATCATTTTACATTCCCGTTTTTTTCTTTCTCCCCCCCCCCCCCCCCCCCCCCCAAAAAAAAAAAAAAAAAAATCCTGTTTCTTTAATCTTTGCCATTTCATACTGTAATAGAGGAGAAATTGTTAGCCTGAACTTCCCCCATTAGTCTTTTTTAAAAATAATTTTAAATTTTAATTCCACTTCTTCAAGGGTGTGTGTGTGTGTGTGTGTGTGTGTGTGTGTGTGTGTGTGTGTGTGTGTGTGTGTGTTGGTGAGTGTGCGTGCGTGTGGTGGGGGTGCGTGAGTGTGTGCGCGCGCGCGCGCGTGTGTGTGTATGTGTGTGTGTGTGAGTGTGTGTGTGTGTGTGTGTGTGTGTGTGTGTGTGTGTGCGCGCGCGCGCGCGCGCGCACTCACACACATTTCTTTCATCTGATTTTATTCATACACCCAATCACACCCATGTACAAGTATATGTATTAACCCACACGTTCATGCGCGCACTCACGCACCCACACATCCATCATCATCATCATCATCATCATCATCATCATCATCATCATCATCATCGTTTCTGCAATTATATTTACTACAACAACAACAGCAACAACAACAACTATTACTACCACTACGTCTACTGTTATTACTGCTGCTGCGGCGGCTGCTAATGCTGTTGCTACTACTACTACTACTACTACTACTGCTGCTGCTGATGATGATGATGATACTACTACTACAACTACTGCTATTAATACTATACCACATTCCATAACGCAGAAGCACAGGGATAGTCACACCCACACATAATTTGCAACCATACTCGTCCCTCTCCCCCCCCCCCCCCCCCCCCACCCCTAACCTCCCCACCCCCGCCCCCCCACTGTCCCGACTTTCAAGCACTCATTCACTCAACCACTCGTGCGCATGCATATCATTCACATATTCAGTATACGCACATGCCTGTGAGTGTGTGTTCCGGTACTGCAGATCGTTTTCCATGCTTTTCACGTTCCTACTTCTCCCGTCTTGTTTTGTTGAGTGACTGTCACAATGAGTTGTAACACCTGTGCACCAGTTAAGTCCCCTGAAGAGGGTGAGGTGTGCTCGCCGAAAATTAGGGATAACGAAAAGTGTTTTGTTTTCTCTCTCTCTCTCTCTCTCTCTCTCTCTCTCTGTCTGTGTTGTGTGTTTGTTTGTGTGTGTGCGTGCGCGCGCGCGCGCGCGCGTGTGTATGTGTGTCTGTATTTTGTGTTGTGTGTGTGTGTGTGTGTGGGTGTGTGTGTGCGCGCGCGCGCGCGCGCGCGCGTGCGTGCGCCACTTGAGATGGAGGGGTACTCGTCTACTATTTTTTTAATGACGTGTTTTCCAGACCATTTTTTTTTCCCGAATGCACAAACACAGATTTAAAGACAAATGACCATGTTTTAGAAATGGACCGGAAGATGCAGAGGCCGGGGGGAAGGGGTGGAGGAGAATGGGATGGGGAGTAGCCAGAGGAAATCCGGGACCTTTGAACGTTAAACACCGCTCATGCGAGTGCTCACCTCTCTCTCTCTCTCTCTCTCTCTCTCTCTCTCGTTAAACACGCCCGCGCGAGTGCGCGCTCTCCTTCTCGGTCTCTCTCCCCCCTCTCTCCTTCGTCCTCTCATCCAGGTGGGGGTCTCCTACCCTGGGGGGTGTGTTCCCCGTCAACACTCCCGCGCAGAGTGCGCTCTCATTTCTGTTGGGGGCTGTCTCTGTCTCGTGCTCTCTTTCGGGTGGGCATCTCTCTCCGACTCGATTCTCCCTCTCTGCTCCCTCTTGCCCCCCCCCCCTCCCTCGCTCTCCTCTTCTCCCTCCTCTCCCCTCTCTCTCCCTACTCTGGGGGGGTGGTGGGGTCCTCCTCGCCAGTTCCCTCTCATCCTCCCGCGGTCTTCCTCTCCCTCACCCTCCTCCCACCCTCTCTCTCTCCCTCTCTCTGTTCCTTCCTCATCCCTCATTCTTCTCCTTGATCCACATCTGAGTTGTGATGTCCTTAACGGAACCCACAACTGACTGGGATGAGAGCTTGGCCAAGAGTAATAGCGTGAGATAGAGAGAGAAAAGTGTTGGGGTTTGGTTGGAGAGACGAGAGGGAGAGAGAGCGAGAGAGAGCCTTGAAGATAATCTATCCTTATAGACCAAGAGTGATATATATAATATATATATGGATAATGTTCTATGGAAAGAGGGAGAGAGGAGAGGAGAGAGCAGATTGACTAGAGGAGAGCGAACGTGAGAGAGGGGGGAGAGGAAGACCTAAAGACGATCGTCGGATCTGGTTCGGATTCGGGGCAACCCATTCGTCCGCCCAAGAGCTTTTTTTTTGGGGGGGGACGGGGTGCATTTCATGGGGGGGGGTGCAAGGTCCACCCCCTCTTTGCTAGAGGATTTCCCATTCTTTTTGTTTCCCCACCCTTTTCTTTGTATGTCTCTCTCCCTAGACGTCCAGAGACAGTTGACAGCGGTCTTCAGGAGGACGCGGGAGAGGCTTTCATGAGCCCAGATGAGAGTAGATATTGCTTGATTGACCATATATAGAAGAGATATATAGTATGTAATAGATAGAGCGAGAGACCTAGAGAGCCGGTTAATCAAGGCCATAGCCCATACTGAAGGGGTGGTACCCGCAATATACATAATATCAATCACTGACAAGCAAGTACATTTGCATCATACAATGGTATTAGGAATACACAGTACGTAACCTCTTTTGTGCTTCATAAATGTACATAGCAAGGTTAAAGAGAATGTCTTCATTTCTTGACGCCAGGAGTAAATTAACTCTGAAAATACAAGGGTCAGAATAAAACTTTGGCTTTATGAATTTTATCCTTAGGTCATGAAAAGCAGGACAGCAAAAAAGGAAATGGATTTCATCTTCCTTGGCCAGGTTACATAAACGACATGTCAGTTTTCATTATCACTCACAGCACTGTATCTGAAACGGTGACAAGCTATATCAGAAACACCAAATCTAAACTTACTTAGCGCACTCTTAATACATCTGTTCATATCCATTTTAATGTATGGCTCTATCGCATTAGTTGTTTTAAAGAGTCTGTATTGCGCAAATCTGTCACTGCTATAAATATGATCATGCCAGTCCTGCCATCTACAGTAAATAATTCTTTGTTTAAAACATTTCAAGAACCCTACGATATTTTCATCGCCCTGGTTATCCCAAACGTAAGCAAAGCCACATGAATTTAAACAGTGACGAACATCCATAGCCCATGTCTTCTTGCCATTACAATCCAAATTTCTCAATATCTGATAAACTTTAAAAGGTATTTTGATTTCGTCCATTAATGTTATTTTCAGCCAGTTAAAAGTCTGCACATAACGTGTACTTTGAAATGGAAAAGAAATGCATGCATTATGGTCTGTTGATGGTACATCGTAAGAAGAATTAAGATTTTTGAGAGAGAGAGAGAGAGAGAGAGAGAGAGAGAACTCTGAACTGGTTTAATGAATAGGCCTTAGACCCATGTCATGGTGGGTGGTTACAAAACAAATCATCCATTATAGCGACACGACACAGGGCATTTGACAACAGTATCATTTAAGTTTCCGTTGGGATAGCGAACAGCTACATGGTATATTCAATCAGACAATTTCGAACAGCGTTTCCTTTATAAGTTGAGACACAAATGCCGTAATTTAAAAGCTTTCTCAAGGAATAGAGCAAGTCGAACGATCAATATTTTACTTTCTGAAGCAAACAGCTTTGTTAATTCGTGCTGCGATGGACAGTTGTAATACTTAGCTGGAATATACTGTTCCCTTAATCCTTGGTATTTTTGAACAGTGTAATACAAAGTGCTTTTCTGTTTCAGTTTGAAACTCACAGAACGGGCATAACAAATCATTTTTCAGTTACATTTCTCTTAAAAAGCATTTTGTGCACATTTAACTGCACACCCAATCGAATTCTGACTAAGCTAATTCTGGCCTATATATGATTCACCAATGGTAAGCATGAGGACAAAATTAAGTCACTTTGAAATGATCTGTATAACTGAAAACGTTCATTGTGCTCAATATCTGAGAGCCAATGTGCTTTGTAGTCATTAACTAGTTTATTTCTTAAGGCTTTCAAAAACTCGACTTCGTTACCGACTTCTTGATTTTCCCACACTTCTTCAAATCCATGTTGGTACAGAAAGAAGCAGACAGAAGATGCCCAAGTATTTTTTTTTTTTTCTCATGAAAAAATAACTACATTTTGTAAGCTTTCTTAGGTAAACGATGAGACGGTATCCTCAATATCCTTAACCAGTACTTAATACTCTTCAAGTATAAATTTACAAACAATGGAAATCTACATAACTCTCCATACACCATCACATTAGGAGTTCTTATGCTGACATTTAAAAACCTTTTTAAGGCAAAAAGATGCACTTTTTCTACCACATCAACATTTCCAATGATGCCCCATATCTCTGCTCCATAACTAAGTAATGGTTGAATCTGAGCATCAAAGAGTTTGAAAAATATAGCAGGGGATTTTTCTTCCCAAGGACCATAGCACTTTGAATATACTGATCACTCCTTTCTTTGCTCGGCTTGCCATATCATTCAAACTGTGCGAATCAGCTAACAAAATAATGTCATCAGCAAACATAAGTATCAGAATTTCTACAAAATCAGGTAATAACTGAATTTCACGTTTTCCTTTCTGATAATATCACAGCCAGTTCATGAATGAAAAGGAGGAAAAGAACTGG
>JADBJO010013058.1:52859-54384 GCA_016801955.1 Conus betulinus
TTGAGAAGAAGGAAAAAAAAAACTGAAAGAAAAAGAAATGGTCGCACATGATAAGAGAGAATGTATGGATGTTCTGAAGTCTAGCTCTGAGAGTCAATATTCATCTTGTTTACACGAAGGATCCGAGTGGAATTTAACGGAAAAAACGTGAGGTAAAAGAACCAGGCTGCTTAGAGTTTGCGTTTGTTTTTTCATCTCTTTCTCTTTTTATTTACATTTTTTAAATTTAATTTATGTACGTGAGTTGCTGAATTCCGTAAAACTATCTTCTGCTTGGAATTTGATAAGACCCGTGATTTCACCTGCTGGGTGTGAAATTCTCAATCAGTACAGTCTGGTCCGAGCTTCCTCTTCCAGATTAACATCCTACGTCTTCAGATCGATGATAACCCGAGGTGCTGCGCGCGAGGAAACACACAGTTCGTACATATAATAATTAATCTACAGCCACAAATGAAAAGAATAGGAATGAAGACAAATCTCCTCAGCAGGGTTGCATTTGAAAGACTCCACTTGACAGATGGGCAAAATGAGTATGAAGGCAGTGTTCGCAAAGATAGTTCTTCGGTGTCTGTATCCTTTTCAGGATGAGAACTTCGTATTCCTTACGCGCTGGCAGTCTGTGATGGCTGGGCTGTGATATGACACCTACACTAATCTTCCGCTAACTACAATACAATATGTCACTGTGTGGACACAGGAAATTATGTCACTGCCTGTGGCACTTTGTCTTTGCTGCACGTGCCAGTACATGAGCGGACTGGGTTTTTTTCTGGTGTTGAGTTTCCCTGAAACTGACGTGAAGACCCGGGGAAAACGCCATGCAGAGCAGGACTGGAAAATCAAACTGAGGTAACCATTGTTATCGATTTTTTTTTCAGTCACAATACGAAACACTGTTGCCACAATTGAAAAATGCACCAAGTTTCAACCCACCACACAACAAACACCACACACACACACCACACACACACACTCACACACACACATCCACCACACACACACACACCACACACACACACACACTCCCTCACTCACACACACACACACCCACACACACACACACACACACCACCACACACACACACTTACCACACACCACACTCTCGCTCTCACTCACACACACACACACACACACACACACAACACACACACACACACACACACACACACATACAGGCACGCACGCACGCATGCACACGCCACACAACACACGCGCGCGAGCGCATGCACTCACACACAGGGGAGGAATTCAGGCAGCGAGAGGTGAAAAAAAAAGAAGAAAAGATAGAACGAGAAAGGAAGAATGACTGACAACCAGAACAGAGAGTCAGAATAGTACAAGATATTATTCTTAGCGGCAACGACAGCGATGTACATTACTTTTTTTTCAGAAATCACTATAACCGGTGGGGCAAAATGTCTTAGCCAGAGCTGGGGTATACCTTCACCACTATCCGACACAAATCAAGATTCCCTCCCCAGCCGCCCACCTCACCGCACTATAACTCCCCGCCCCCTCCAC
>JADBJO010013059.1:0-25000 GCA_016801955.1 Conus betulinus
AAACATGCATACAAATTTTTGTTGAGGATGTTTTTGCACCTTTGCAAAAAGAAGTACAAATAAATCTGATTGATATTTAAGCTATTGACGATAAGAGAATGTTTGTACATGTGTCTGTCACAGTAGGAAGTAGCTTTGAACTGATGAGTGCTATGCAGCATCTGCTTGCCTGTTAACACCCCTGTTTGTGAATGTTCTTTTGTTCCCATGATTTTATTTGATTTCATTTTTTTTGTTCGTTTGCTTGTTATTTGTTACATTTTTATTGTATCCTTTGTAAATTAGAAAAGTTTTGATTGGTACATTTGTATGATCAGGTTTTGGAGTCCTTGTACATTGGGCCGAGCAGGTTTATCAGGATATCCATGCTTGTTTTCAGGCGTCATCGATGTTTGTGTGCATAGTAATGCAGTATTACAGTAAAGGAGACCTGCGCTGCATCATCCGCGACTATCAGGAGAAAAAGATCCCTATTCCTGAAGAGGTGGGCTACGAGTTGTCTTAGACTTTGTGTGTGTTTGTATATGTCTGTCTGTCTGTGTGCGCCATTTAATACGGAGAAACAGTTATCTACCTTGATCATACTTTATAGAGATATTACCTGTGATATGTGCTAAGTTTTGTGGGAGGCCACCAAGGCAATTTGCTTATAAATGGATAGCATAGTCCCTCTTCTTTTTCTTTTTTTTTTCTTTTTTATTAGTTTTGTTTGATAACTTTTTTTTTTCTAGAGTCTGGTTCAAGACCATAGGCACAAAGTGCTGCACCTCAATACACCGACAGCAGTATGTTATATCAGATGGGTAGAAGGAAAAAACTGAAAATTAGGAAAGGCAGCATTTACCTCTCAGTGCAGTTTTTTTTTTTTTCTGACACCCTTTTCTCCAGGGTTTCCCCCACTTCTAATGCTTTTAGCTCTGGTTGTCATTTCCCTCAAGGTGCTGTCCTCTTTCTGTCTCTCCCATGTGGAAAACCCTGTTCAGAGATGTCCCACTGATGTGATCTTTGAGTTTCTGAAAGAGATTAATATTTTTCATCTGATTTGAGATTTTATGGAAGAAAGATTTTTAACAAAGTTTCTGGTTTGTTTTTAGAAGATGTATTTTAAAGAGATGTGTGAACGTGTTTGTTGTTGTTGTTGTTTTGGTTTTGGGGTTTTTTTTTTGTGAGATGACATGAGAGTTGATTTTAACGTGGTGACAGACCTGACATGGCCCTTTGCGGTCGACTGGGCTATAAGCAACATTACCTTATCTTACCTCCCATGTGGATTGAAACATCCCTGTTCATGATGTTGTGCACCTGTTGGTGTCGGCTTCCTACTCTGTTCACTTATGTTTCCTCTTTCAGAAACTGAAGAAATATCTTGGGGAGATTCTGGAGGCTGTCATCTACATTCACAGAAAAGGATTCATCCACAGGTGGGAACTCCCATTTTTATGAGGAAGAAAGTAAAGTGGAATTGGCATTAGGTGGGTGTGTGGTTTGTTTGGGATGGGGTGGGGGGTGGGGAGATGGGGAAGAGCAAGAAGTGACAAGGACGTATAGTATGCGAGTTTGAGAAATAGTTACGTCCCCTAAGCATGTCTTTTGACTTTTCGAACCAGCGCCACAGATGACTGTATCTTTTCAGGCATGATTGGTGCCAGGTTATGAAAGGAGCTGAAAAGGCACAGCCTCAACACGCTCTGTCTGTCCAGAATGGTGTTCATGACGACCTGGCATTGTTTGATCCCTGTGGACTGTTAGGGCAGCAGTGGGATGAGGCTGGGGGAAGCTATATGTAGAATGACCAGAACGAGGGGGGGTGGTTGTTCTTTTTTCTCGTGAAATGCTGCTGATATAAATCTTCTCTTGCTTTTTTTTTTTTTCATTTAGGGGGTTGGCAGTAATGCCACCGGGGAGAAATGGGACTGGAATAGGGGGATAAAAAACCCAGAAGATTTTGAGAGTATTTTCACTAGTGTTAATAGAGGGAAGAGAATGCTGACTGTTGTAGTAAATTAGTCTATTATGAATAAGTTGTGTATTATGAAGAAGTTATAATGGCATTGTGTGTGTGTGCGTGCGTGCGTGTGTGTGTGTGTGCGTGCACACACGCGCATGCATTTGCGCATGCATCCAAAAGGGTGTTCAAATCTGAACACAGATTACCTGCGAAAGTTTTCAATAACATTCAGCAGACACACATGGGTGTTCATATTAATCCTACTGTTGCTTCCAAGAATATACTTGTCCATGAGCAATTGTCTTATTTCAGTAGTAGAATAGGCCAGACAGATCAGATTCCTACCCCACCACTGCACGTCATGTCTTCATCAAATGAGAAAGGATACATTGGCACAGGTGAAGCAGTGATGCCTGTAATGTCCACCCAAAGTACAATAGTCTTTTTCAGGTCTGTGCACACAAATCTGTATTCAGTAAAGTTTTTTCAGTTGAAAAGCTGGGGAAAAAAAAAAAAAACAATAACAAAGTCTGCTTATGCACAAAAGGGGGATGGAACTGTAGAAATGGCAACAGGTGTCTTCTTATTCAGTTTTGTTAGGGAATGCATGTTTGTGAATTTGTACATTGAATGCAAACTAGAGATCGTGTATGTGTGCATCAGTATGTGTATTTGTGCAAAATTGTAGCTTTCTCTTTTCAGAGACTTGAAGCCCAGCAATATATTTGTGAAGGATGATGACACGCTGTGTGTGGGTGATTTTGGTGTGGCCACTGTGATGGGAGACAGACGCAACTGCCCACGAAACACTGCTGGTCAGGATCCCTCTCTTTCCTTTCTTTTCTTTTCTTTTCTTTTTTACATTTTTTTTTCAACTTTCTCTTTGTTTTTGTTTTTCTATTTTTAGTATGTAAACCTTTGAACCCTTCTGAAGTTACAGTCTGGGAAGTTTAGGCTGATCTGCATGAACTGAAGGAGATCTTTACTTAAACTGTAATATCTCTAAAAAAAAAATTTTTTTTAAATATCAAGAGGCTAACAAATTCCATATGCTTAGCACACAATGATTTTGTATCAACATGCTAAAATTTCATGTTATGTAATATGCTTTTGAATTAATGGTGCTTTTACAAATTCAAAGATTAGGTTTTGTGTGGTGTGTGTGTGTGTGTGTGTGTGTGTGTGTGTGTGTGTGTGTGTGTGTGTGCATGCGCGCAAAACTCTGGTCTTGAATATAAGTGTAAAAAGCACACTAACAGAACAAATTACTTGGCCATATTTAGCCTGCCTGTGAGGAGGGAAGCTCTGTGTAAGTTGCTTCTGACACTTAGTAGTTTAATTCTTATTCATGGACTCATAAATCGGTGAGAGTAGATACAGTGCTTTACCTAAATGCTGTTCAGGCAAAGACTGAGCATGACGTTCAGTGGCAACTGAACAGCATTTAGGCTGTAGAGCTGAATGAATGAAGCTTGATCACATGTATGTTTTTTTTCGGGTTCACATGTAATTATTTTCATTTGTGATAATTATTCTGTATTTGAAACAAGTTTTGATAGCAAATTGTTATCAGTTCCTGTACCTTAAAAAGAAAGAGTAGCACTATAGCAATATGGTATAATGGTAGGACACAGTATTTTACCCTTATACCATCTGATGCAGCTAAAGTGAATGTGTAGGAGAGTACATTTATAATAACAGTGAATTTAACACTTCAGTATACATGGCGGTTCCTCTCCCTACAGAGTGGGAAGAAATCAGAATCATACACAAGCATGACTATCTAAAAATTTCTTAGCATAATAACAACAGTTGTTATCCTCGGCGTGTCAGGTACTACCACCTACATGGCCCCCGAAGCCATGACCCAGGCCTACGACGAGCGCAGTGACGTGTGGTCGTTGGGCTGCATCTTGCTGGAAATGACCACTACCGCCATATACTCCCAGCAGCAGGTTGCTGAGAGGCTGGAAGAGATCAAGAAGGACCCCTACATCCTGGAGGAGGTCTTTGAGGACATCTCCAAGGTGAGAGCAGGACTGTGCTGCTTGGGTGGGTAGGGGGGGGGGATGGAGGGAACCTGAGTTCTGATTGATGTGTTGTTATTTCAGACTTGTCCTGCCGACAGTGTTAGGGAACAAAAACCATGGTGAATACAGTGCTCTCAAATAGTATCTCTGCTTAAAAGAAGGAGTCTGTTGCTATTCTGTCAGAAGTGGAGTGTGATTGCTGTTTGAATTGGCCAGTCTAGTAAAATAATGTTAACTCTACTTTCAAAGAGTGGTTGTGACACGTGCAGCACTCGTCCTCACTCTTGCATGGTATTGTTAAAAAGGTTGTTTTTTTTTAGAAAAGAAGAAGATTTTTTAAAAAGCTAGAAATCCATGTCTTATTGAAATATGCCATTATCTCTTGGATAAAACTGCAGTGTTATGTAAGCCACATGTAAAGTTGATTTTTTTTTTTTCTTTTAACTCTCAACAGTTTTTTGAGATTTTTGCATTTTGCATGACTGATGTACTTTTTTTTTTCGTAACATCTGCGCATTTTTCAAAAAAATAATAATATTTTTTGTGATGAATGTGTCTATTTCGGGCTTTTTAAGCGATATATTGCTTCGGATAACAAAAATGTTGTTTTCAATACATGATTCCCAGAAGAAAATCATCAATCACCAGTGATCGAAATTCAAGGGAAATAACTGAAGAGAGTTAATCAGAAAAAAATAATGCATAGGCAGCAACTGTTTGAATAACAGCGAGAATATAGCTGTGAAAACTGAAGACAAAAATGGTGAACACAAAATGTTTACTGGCAAACAAACCAGTAAGGGTCATATGTATATAAGGATAGGGAAAAAAAAAGCATTTCATATTCTTTTTCATCACAGTTCTCAGTGACCTTAAAACAACTGAAAGATTCATCTTCAGTGTCAGACGCAAAAGGTTTCAAGAACTCTTCATTAACTCTTTCATCCCTACTACCCGGTTTTCCAGTTTGCAGAAATCCTATCCTTCCTTCCTGCAGCCCGGAAAACCGGGCAGCACAAAATTCCTCCTTTCATTCCTGCAGCCTGGAAAATCAGTTCTCTGGGTAAGCGCTTTGAACTTTGTGCGAGTCGTGTCATCTGTACACGTAATGACCAGGTCGCTTGCACAGTAGCGTTTATGAATGGAATGGATGCCAGACGGCCCGTACAGTGTGGGAAAGTGGTTGCCACTCTGTTCTGGCCGGAGTTTTTTTACTGTATACATGGCAGTTCTCATTTACACTTCTTTTTTTTTTCTCTAAATCCAGGAATGAAGGGAATACTCGTATTATAAGAATCTAGGAACAAGAGAGAAGTGATGGTTCATAGAAAAGTAGGAATGAAAGAGTAAATGTTGGACGTGTGGTTCACAGTCTCCATTCTTTCCACTTCTGTGCTTGTGCTTGCTACAAGTTCTGTGTCTTGTATGTCTGATTTTTTTTTTTTTTTTTTAACCATTGCTAATCTTGTGATTTTTTGGTTAAGGAAAGTTCACTGCCCTGAATATGCCAGCATCAGACCATCAACTTGAGCTGCTGTACGGTTGCCCTTTTGATGAGTCCGATCAATAGCCTTCAGTTTGAAATCTGCATCTTATGCTTGGCATCTTGACTTCTGCATTTTTACTTGATCGTGTGGTGCTGACAGTTGACCAGTCTTTGAAAAATAATATTCAGAAAAAGAAAAAAAAAAAAAAAAAAGAATAATGTTCAGCTCTCATTGACAACGTGTATGAATCATTCTCTGTGTGAGAAGTGGTCAAATTTGATTTCTTCTAGCCTTAGAATCCATTAGTAGGCTGCTACCAGTGTTGTAACTGTAGGGTTTTGAATATGATGGGGAAAAAAAGTAGGAGTTTACAGCAGGGAAAAAATTTGGTATATATTTTTCTTCAGTTTATCAACAAAGCTCATGGAACATGAGGATAATGAGGGCAGATCACTTTTTTTATTGCACAAACGTTATGATGACTCTGTGTGCTGACACTTAGAGTAGTCTTATTCATACCCTGTGGAGTTACTAGTCTGTGTAAGGTAACTAGATCTCGAGTTTAAGGACAGAATGAAAATGATGATAGTAGCAAAGAACCTCCTTTCTAAAGTCACCTGGAACGCCTGGTCTGGAAATTACAGCTATGTTGTTCACCTGCAAATTGTTGTCAATGAAACAGAACATGTCAGTAGTCAATCTCGACAGCGGAACATTTCTGATAGGTTGCACATTAGTGTGCAGTTATTTTTAGAAAGTATGCATGCCTCTCATGGGGAGATGCAGCATTTATGCCCCACATTGACGTGAAAGAGAGCAAAATGTACAGCAAGCATTCAGTGTCATCGAAAAAAATTCTGACACTTTCTTGAAACTGGTGGCTTACAGATAAGCATAATACGTACTAGCTTTTAAACTAACGTTGTAAGTTACACCCAAGTCACAAGAATGGCAAGTCTGCATGCCTTTGTAGAAGATGCAACATAAGATTTTGTATTATACGTGGAGTCAGGCTGGCTTACAGATTTTTTAAGGGACCTGGATAATGATTATGATTCATGTATGATAATGATAATTTTCATGGTTGATTAGATTATGAGTAACGACAGACAGAAGATAGAATTAAGACCCTCGCTTTAAGTGATTTGGAGGGTGTGTATGTGTGTGTGTGTGTGTGTGTGTGTGTGTGGGGGGGGGGGGGCGCATGTGTGCGTGCGTGTGTGTGTGATTGTGTGTTTTGCCGTACTACATTTAATTCTCTCAAAAAAAAAACTAAAAAGAGGAAAACATTGCTGAGAATTAAATGTAGTACAGCAAATCACACGATCACACACACATACATGCACGCAAGCGCCTGTGCGTGCATGCATGCATGTGTGTGTGTGTGATTGTGTGATTTGCTGTACTACATTTAATTCTCAACAATGTTTTCCTCTATGAAGATTTTTCTTTTCCCATGTTGTCTGCGTATGTGATGCATCAGTTTGCATGGTATAACAGGCCAGATGGCACTGTGTGGCTTTGGCTGTGTGCAGAACTTTTCCGACGACTGGATCAAAACTATCCGCTCCATGCTGAAGCTGAAGCACCAGGCTAGGCCCATGACAGAGTAAGGTTTTCTGTTTGGTTGATGTTTGTGTGTAGGCTAGGCCCATAACAGAGTGAGGTTTCTGTTTGGTTGATGTTTGTGTGTAGACTATGCCCATGACAGAGTAAGGTGTTCTGTTTGGTTGTTGTTTGTGTGTAGGCTAGGCCCATGACAGAGTAAGGTCTTCTGTTTGGTTGATGTTTGTTTTTGTGTAGGTGTAGGCTAGGCCCATGACAGAGTGAGGTTTTCTCTTTGGTTGTTTGTGTGTTGTCTAGGCCCATGACAGAGTGAGGTCTTTCTGTTTGGTTGATGTTGTGTGTGTGTGTGTGTGTCACTCCATGTGTTTAACTCAACTTTACATATCATCGGGAAAAACTGGAAGTGGTTAGCAGGTGTAGTGGTAGCAATGATTGTGTGTGAGTGTGAGTGTGTGTGTGTGTGTGTGTGTGTGTGTGTGTGTGTGTGTTTTCAAAGAAGAAATGAATATTTAGTGTTACAAAAACCCAGTAGGGTTGATACATCTGATAGCAGTTACAGTAATCTTTGTATATATGTGTCGAAAGAAGAAACAGGTTCTCAGTGCTAAATTATGGGTGAGGGCATGCTGTGCGTGTGTGTAGAACAATGTGTATGCATGTGGAAGTGTGTGTGTGTGTGCATTTAAATGTGCATATATGTGTGTGTGTGTGCGCGCATGTGTATGTGTGTGTGTGTGTGTGTGCACATGTGGATGCGTTTACATGATTTTTATTTTTTATGTTTGTGCATGTGTACATGAATGCATGCATGTTTGTGAGCATTAATGTGTGTTGTGTCACTGTATTTATATTTTCAAAATGTGTGATTCACAATTCAAGATATAACTGCAGGTTTCTTCATTTATCCAATATGACTGATGCCAGAATGTTGGTGCAGCTTGATGCTTATGAATAGTTGATGGTGTGTGTGTGTGTGCACGTGCGTGTGTGTGTGTGTGTGTGTGTGTGTGTGTGTGTGTGTGTGTACATGCGTGAACATGTGTGTTTCTGTATGACAGAGCCTTACTGAAGACCAGTTTTGTGATGGACTGCGTGGAAGCCAGTGACAGTTCCCTGCTGGACAAACGGAAACGCCAGAAGCAAACAGTCGACAAAATACGTGAGTAAATGTCACCTGCATACCTCACTGCTGCTTAAACTCTAAACAAGAGAGTCATGTTAAAACAGACTGTTTCAGAAATTGTACAAAGAACCTTGGTTCTTACGTTAAAACACACAAAATTGTCAACTTTTCAGTATTGATTATGTCAGATGCACCCAAAAGCTGCACATTTGTGATAGGTATCAATACAGAAACGTTGTTTCAACATTTTATCAGCTAAAACTAGATACTCTCAGAGCTGAATATAATGCCTCAACAAAATGTGTATGTGGCAAAACAAACATGTCAGTAGGCCATGTTTTATTTGAATGTGTGCCTCTCAGCTTACTTACCATGTTTATCAGGCATGCCTGTGATTGATATCTTTTCTGATACTGATCCTGTTTTTAAAGTTACCTCTTGTTTGTGGCTTAGTCCAGTTAGGTGTGTAATCTGATGTTGGTGGTCTCTGTGTGATTACATATACATAGCCACACCTGCGCACACATACACTCATGCATGAAAAACATGAGCGTATGTAATCACATATGCTCTCTCTCTCTCTCTCTCTCTCTCTCTCTCTCTCTCTCTCTCTCTCTCTCTCTCTCTCTCTCTCTCTCTCCCCTCCTTTGCTCCCTCCCTCTTTCTCTCTCTCGTCTCTAAAATCACACGATTTTGTGAAAAAACGTAAAATACTATACTTCTTTACACTCTAAGCCTCCTGCCTGAATCAGGAACAGGTAACAGGCATTAAAGCTGCGACAGGTGTGTTAATGCTCAAGAAGATTTTTCAATCATAGTACAGTGGAACCTTTCACTTTCAGTTATGACTGCCAAAAGTTCTTGGAACAATTGGATGGGTCTTCAGACATGGTAATGGCTATGGATTCATGAATATAAGCAAAAAGGAAGAAAAAAAAAGAAAGCATACAGGAAAAGAAATCCATGGCCAACAAAGCCTTTCGTCTAAGTTTGGCCTTGATTCAGGCCATTTGGTTCAGGCCTCCTCCTGCCAAAACCAACTCGCTACAGTTTGAACTACTTCCATGCAAGCACCATCGTGACATTCTACATTGTTGTTCTACTCAATCCAGCAAGCAAGGTATTGAAGTTGAAAAGAATCAGAAAGAAAACTAAAATATCACAGTGATCAGATATAGTTCCATAGGATTCTCCAACAAAAGAGATTGATGCTGGTGTGGACAGATTAAATGATAAAGGGACTGGGTGAATCGAAGCCTTGGAAAATGAAACATGTTCATGGTGCTTTGAAAACCTGGGAGTGTGGCGAAGCATACTGTAACTGGAGTGCCAAATTGAAGTCTCACGGGGATCTTGGAACACGTATAAACCCATGCCAGTTCTGTTTGCTGTGTTGGTGATGCTGGACATTATTCTATGACCAAAGTAAGGCAGAGTGAGAGGCTTTCTCTGGATAACATCATGGCACATTTGCACTACTGATGTGGAAAATAATATATGTAAAAATGGGGCCGGAACAGCTCAGTTGGTAGAGTGCCGGACTCGTAATCTAAGGGTTGCGGGTTCGAATCTCTGCCCGGTCGTTTTGGTACAGAGGGATTTTTCCCTTGGCGTTAACATTGGTTCTGACGCCATTTCCCATACAGTCCCTTGAATGAGACTATAAACCGAGGTTCCGTGTGTGAATGCACGCATAACATCTTGCACACACTTAAAATCCCATCATCAACTTTCGGAAGAGAAGGCCAGTTTTGGCGTTGGTATGGATGACACGTTACACATAGCATGCACCTTCCCTGAAGATGGAGTAGGGCTGCCTTAACGGCAGGAAAAAAAAAACCAGTCATATACACAAAACTCCACTCCCTTTGTTGGGCAGATGGGATTAATACTTGTCTGTCTATACAGGGAGGGTCCGCAGGAGTATCAGCCTGCGTATGCAGAAGAAGAAAAATATGTAAAAATGGTAAAGGTTCATTTTAGGTTTTTTTTGCGAAAATTCATATGTATTTTAGGTGTGAGGACGTGAGTATGAAACCTTATTTTGACGGGAGGAAAGGTTGAAAAAATATGTATTCAAGGAGAGGCCTTCTTGAAGCAGAAAATGATTTGATGTTAAGGACTAATATCAGATCCAGGAGAGGCATCCTTTTCAGGCCAAAATTGCTGGAATATCTTCAGTGTTGCAAACCTGGACCCCTGATGCATTTTCAGGGAAAGCTGCTTTTCTCCAGCGCCATGCCTGGTCTTTAAACAGAAACAACCTTTCTCAGCAGGTGTTAAGATGAGGATCCAACTCCTGTTCTTTAAAACACACTTCAGTGGGTTTAACCATGTCCAGATGGAGGAAATGTCAACTCTGGTCTTAAGGTTCAAGTCTTTGTTTCACTTGCCAACAGAAAGATCACCGATTCAAGTCTCATAAGGCTATAGCAAAAGTCCCAAAACAAAGAGGTGTCTGTCAAACCCAACAAAATTCATAGATCACTCCCTGGCCCTCAAACATTCCAAATCCTTTTTTTTTGTATAGTTTATGAAATTAAATGGTTTGAGAATCAAAGTAATGTAGCTTGTCAAAATGTTTGCTGGAAATATTCTAAAAAGTTTGAGAACGACAATATGGTATAACCACTTAAATGGCATGTAACGTTCTGGAGAAAATGAATTCTTTTGGTAATGTCTTAGACTTTCCCTACATGTTCCTGGAATCAAGAGAAGCTTCCAAAATTATGATGTGTTGGTGTCACCTGTATTTACATCACTTAGTAAATAAACATATTTGAAGTATTTGTTAAAACATTAAAGCAAATGTCGGTTATATAGACAGGGCTCCTACTGAAACTGATTCAGAGAAGGTTCCTGGGAGTCTGACTGGAATGAAAGGGTGACTCACATGAAACTGTAAAGAGCCCACCTTTGATAGACAGTGTACTTAGACTATGTACCGAAAAGTCAAGACTGACTTCTTGTTACTTCGGTCTTTACTATGAAAAGTCACAACAGAAAAGTTGGATAAGGTGATGTGACGGGTCTCCGACGCTCCCCCTCGTTATTGAAATATGATTATCATATGCAGGGATGCAGGGGGTTATAGACAGAAGTATTTACGCTTCCACAACCAAAATGCGCTCTCGCCTACCAGCCAGGACTGATGTTCAAGTATTTGCTACCTCTACATATGACACAAGGTGCAAATTACTCAATAGGCCGAAGCCTTCCATTCATTCCTCAGAAGAAGAAACGACTGAAGGGTCGCTGTACTCTGCCTGCAGGCTGACGGTCGCCTACCCGTGACGGTCACCTGACACGATTGCCTTCCTTTCAGCCCAGTTAATAGCCAGTACCCAAGTGGACACTCTCTCTTTACCCAGGACCGGCAGGTCGGCATGCCCTTGTTGCTATCCTTCGGACATGCGAAACACTTCCCAGTACTCTCCCTCCTTCAGTAAACTACTCGGGGTATTCCCCCCCCTGGTGATGCCTGAATTCGCACACTTGAAGAACCCAAGGAACTTGCTCTCAACAACAGCAAAACTACCCTTAATTTGCCTAAATGCTCGAGAACATTCGGCCGACTCATGACACCCCCGTACCTAAGAATGTTGTTCCAATCAACATTTCCTCCAGGACGAATGTTCTCAGATTGGATAAAACAAACTCAAATGCATGGGTCGATATAACAGTACTACCCCTATGCTTCAAGACATCACTTCCGTCAACATCTCTAACATGGATAATGTACCCAATTAAAACCAACAAAAATCAATCAGATAATCCAAAGATCACTCTTGGTCAGTCATAAACGACTGTGCAAAACATTTAACTCTAAACTGGCTCACATATAATACAGAACTCTCTATAGCGTTAGCTATCAGATATATACATATTAATTAATCATTCCATTCACTTCTAATAATAGCACAGCCATGATTTACCCAAGATTCAAATTCAAGGTGTGTGCCACAATCCACAAAGACAAGATTCAAATTCAGGCGTGTGCCCCAACGTACGTAACATCAAAATCAAATTCAGGCGTGTGGCCACCATCTACTAACACGGGGTTCAAATTCAGGCGTGTGGCCCCACACACGCTCTCGCACACAATATGCAAATTAAACACTTATCCTGATGTTACAAAATAGGATATTTCCACACTTTACCGATCAGTGAACAAAACAACATGAGCAAACAGATATCAACCAGAAAAAATCATATATCCGTGAGCATACTCAGCCCTAATGGCAATGAACAAAAAAACAACATCAACTGATAAACATATATCAAAAAATGAAAAATAACACAATATAGGCTCAGCCGCGCCCCACAATGGGCCATCAAAATCAAAAGAAAAGAAAAAACAGTATTTCAGAGTCACCACAGTTGTGTACACCCAACTAGCAGCTACATTATTACCCCGTAGCTGTCCGTAACGGATGATCTCACGCCACAACAGCAGCCCGTAGGCAGTGGTCATACTATTGTCCCACTGCTACCGCTCACACTTAAAGTGGCAACACCCTGAAGGCATTGCTCCTACTATTGTTCTACTTCTGTTGTTCACACTACAACAGCAACACCCTGGAGGCATTATTCCAACCCTTGACCTACTCCTGCCCCTCTCAATCTTGACCGCCATTTGTGGCTCGCCAATAGTACCTGGGGCAGATAGTTTGCGCACACCAGGCTTTACAAGAGAGTCAGCGCACCTTTCACACATTTTAGTCCTTAAAGGAGCGCGTGAAAATCTGCGCGATCCTCTTCTAGCCTGTTCGGCAAAATCTCCTTGGCATTCAATCCCCTTGACTTCCATTGCCTCAGGGTCTGTAGTGCGAAGATCACGTGAACTGGGCTGTCGCGCCCATTCACTGCGACGACGATCATCTCCCCTTTTCAAAATGTTAAGAGATGATCCCTCACTCATCTTATCCGAATCCATCTTCCTTCCCTGTGTGGAACTTCCTTGGTTCGAATCCCACTCAGTGCCTATGCCCACTGCTTTATGGGCGTTATTTTCTTCTCCCTTTTTCAACACTGGCTTGTCTGCTCCTATGAGCCGACTATCTTTGGCAGTTTCTAACGATGGCTGGTCACCTCGACCTTCTTGCCATGCGTTATTACAGCCACCCGGTTCCAGCCCAGCTGCTGGTTCCAGCTATTCTGTGGTCCCTCTTGGCCCCGACCCTGAGGTCTGCCACCGTGGCTCCTACATTTCTGACTACCACGGCAACGCCAACAACTTTTGAACCACCACTACGACCACCATGGCCTACAGCACTGCCACTACGGCTGTCTCTCCATGGCCCACGGCACCGCCACTAAGGCCACCTCCACGACGACCTATTTCATGGTCCACTGCACCACCACCCGCACACCATGATCCGCGCTAGCTCTACTGCCAGCGGCGCCTGTGCACTTCACCTGCTTTCCGTTTACTTTCCTGTAGGAGTCCCTACCCTGCACTATCCTTGCTTTCCCTACTTGACTTGCAGCCTGGTTAGGCTCTGGGAGGATGTACCTACCCCCTAACAAAGCTGGATAGGGAAGGTTCCTTTGTACTGCTGCAGTGAGAGTACTCCTAAACAAACTTTGACTCTACTCTGACACGGGCTAAAGGTAGCCGATTAACTCTTCCATCTGCATATCGCACGCAGGTGGTTTTCCCTATGTAGTCTGTGTCTCTCACTAAACTGGGTTCTACCATTGCCGCCAGAGTCAATCCTGTATCTAGCAAGCAGGTCACAGGCTTCCCGTTTACTACTGCCCTAGTAGTTGGTGGTGGTACTCTGTCTTTCCTGTTGAATTGTATCAACGGCAACGACTGAATGTATTCGCAGTCCGCTACAGTCCTTGGCGATATGACCCTCTCGCCCACATTTAAAACATGTGCGTTTCACTCTAACATTCTCTTGAGTCCCACTGTTGCCACGGGACTTCGAATCCGCTTCTAACTGTGGTCTCGCCTCCTTTGTGTAGGGAGTCGGCGAATCACTCCCTGCCTGTGTGGTCTGGGCATTACGGGACGACTGGTTCGATCCCTTCACCCCGTTACGCTGATCATGGGCAGATTCATACCTGTCTGCAACTTTCACTAACTCCTCTAAACTTCCTAATTCTCTTTCTGCCAAGAATACTGTGAGATCCTTCCGACAAGTGGAGAGAATTTGCTCCTTAACGATCTCCTCCCTCAAAGATTCAAAAGTTTGTTCGATGTTTCCTAACCTAATCCATTTATCAAAGAGAGCCCTAAGCCGATAAAGAACTGTACGTGTGTCTCACCTGATTTACGAACAGTTTCTCTGAACAATTTCCTATATCTATCGGCGGTTACCTGGTACCTCTGAAACAAAGCATCGCGCGCACCGACTCATAATCCATCTGTTTTTCCGGTGGTAAGCAGAAAAAAAGCATCCCTAGCTTTTGGGTGTCAGCAGCGCGGACAATTTTGTGGCCCACCGTTCTTCGGGTAAGCCCTGATCTTTGGCAATCCTTTCAAATTGCGAAATGAAATCCTCTAAATGGTCTGGATTATCATCAAACTTTGGCATATTGATCAAGGGACTAACATGTGGTGCAAAGTTTGCTTGGGTTTTGCGTCCACGTCCCGTTCTTCTCCAATTTTAATTTTTCTAACTCAAACTGCCTATCTCCCTCCCTCTTCCTCTCTTTCCTTCTCTCTCTTCTCTTTCCTCTCTTTCTCTTTCCGTTCTCTCTCTCTCTTCTCTTTCTCTTCTCTCTCTCTTTTTTTTCTCTTCTCTCTTCCTTTTTCTTTTCTCTTTCTCGTTTCTTTCTTTCTCTCTCTTCTCTCTCTCGTTCTCTTTCTCTTTTTCTTTTCCTCTTTTTCTCTTCTCTCTCTCTCTCTTCTTTTTCTCTGTTTTTAACCTTTTGTTTTCTGAGCCTCGATTACACGGGGCCAGTTCTCATCTACATATGCCTTCAGTTCCGGACCCTTTAGTCCTAAGCTTTTTTCCTTCTTCTATGAGGTCCATCTTTTTCAGCGGACCCATTGTCTCAGCACCCTCTGCAGTCGACATTTTGAAGCTATCTAACCCTCGATCAGCCAGCTAATACAACCACAGTAACAAGCAAGATATCCACACGATCACTCGTAAATAAAGCGATCCACACGATCACTCCTAAATAAAGCGATCAAATAGTTGTGCTACACACAATCAACCTCAACGGCAACCAAATCAAGCAAGTTCAAAAAACAACAGGCACAGTCATGTAAAAAGCATCAAAAACAATCAACACATGACTAACGTCTTTCCCGGTAAGAGAAAAAAATATCTAGGTTTCCACAATTATGACAAATTTCAAATCCTTTAGCAATTGAACAAAACCCAGAAATCAAAATCACTTATGACTCATTTTATGTTCATCCCGGACGAGCCCCCAATTTGTGACGGGTCTCCGACGCTCCCCCTCGTTATTGAAATATGATTATCATATGCAGGATGCAGGGGGTTATAGACAGAAGTATTTACGCTTTCACAACCAAAATGCGCTCTCGCATAGGCACATGCACTCTGTCACTCACATCGGGCCCGCACAAAGGTGACGGGAAACCAATAACATTTCACAGAAAATAATCAACTTTTATTTAACTTGACTCCGAGCCCCCACCCGTCACTACACAACACAATTATCTGTATCATACAACAATGTAAACACCATACAGACAATCTCATAAATCGCATCCCCTGTTCTTCAGTGATTCTTACTTAACCAGGAAAGACAATATTTCACTATTACATTTGCACATTTATAAACTTAAGAACAAATGAAACGTCCATAACTTGCCAGCATTCCTTGGTTGACCGTCAGTTTCTCTCTCATCACACTGTGCGACCACGAGCTGAAGCTGCCACACTGTTGTGTCCTCCCGATTGGCCAAATCCCAGTTGGGGGACACTGGCAACGTAGCTTTAGTCGCACCCTCACACCGAGTCTTCCGGACTCCACCGCACTCCGCCCTCTCCACGGAAAGGGCTCCTGTCAGCCTCTCCCACAGGTCTTCTCTGGCTGCAAACACCCCACCGTTGTCTGGCAGCTCCCTGTCTAGGCTCCAACAGGCTAACACGTCTTGCTGTCGACCGTCCCCACACGGGAGACAATTCTTCTCGTCGTCGGCTCCGAGGCTACAGCAACCTCCACTGTCTTACGTCCCCACCTAGGAGACAACGAGGCGACAGCAAACCTCTGCTTCTCGCTGTATTTTCTTGAGCCCTCAGCAAGACGGGCGAGTTCACTTTCCCTTAAGTGAGTCACACACTTCCTGGTTTTCCAGGCACCTTATATCCATTCTCAAACAAGAGAGAACTCGAGTTTAACTGGTTCAACCAATGGAATCACTGGCACACACATATCACACGATTTGTACCAATAAATCCCTGAGTTATTTTTGTTCCACCAATGGAATCACTAGTCACCTACACACACACACACACACACCACAGCTGTTAGCACCAACAAGGACTGGGTACCAAGTGGTTAATGCATAACCTCCTATTCAACTCATGTTCCATTCCCCAAAGCTACCCATTTATACTAACAGCCTGGACTTCTCTACCAGCCAGGACTGATGCTTCAAGTATTTGACTACCTCTACAGACAACAAGGTGCAAACCACTCAATAGGCCGAAGCCTTCCATTCATTCCTCAGAAGAAAGAACGACTGAAGGGTCGCTGTACTCTGCCTGCAGGCTGACGGTCGCCTACCCGTGACGGTCACCTGACACGATTGCCTTCCTTTCAGCCCAGTTAATAGCCAGTACCCAAGTGGACACTCTCTTTACCCCCAGGACCGGCAGGTCGGCATGCCCTTGTTGCTATCCTCGGGACATGCGAAAACACTTCCCAGTACTCTCCCTCCTTCAGTAAACTACTCGGGGTATTCCCCCCCCTGGTGATGCCTGAATTCGCACACTTGAAGAACCCAACTCGAGAACATTCGGCCGACTCATGACAGGTGAGTAGAGAAATTAGAACCCCATGCTTATATGCAGTGCATTTCCGGCAATTGCTGCATGTTCTGCTCAAGACTTGATCAGGATGGGAAAACATTTTCATTGACTTGATTACGGAATCTGTATGTGATCAGATGTTCTGTAAATGACTGGAAATGGCAAGTCTAGCTCTGAATTACAGTGCATTCCAGTGGACCCCTTCTTTTAAAATAAAGTGCATCTCTGATCTTCGTAGAGAGTAGAGAGTAAGAGATGCACATACGTGTGCTGATGGTCGCTCTGATTGATCTAAAGCAATTTGATAACAAATGTTGCAAGGCAAGTTAGATCTGTTTGTAACTTGAGGCGAACCTAGTGCAAAAAGTAATGTGTTTGAAAAAAAAGGGGGTTCTAAGAAGTGATTCTTTATCATGAAATCAATACAGGATGACCAGATGCTACACCGGAATGAGTCTTACACCACTGGGGGGGTGGGGAGGGAGGGGCCAGAATAGCTCAGTTGGTATAGTCCCGGACTCGTGATCTTGGGGTTATGGGTTCAAATTTCGATACAGGGGGATTTTTCCCTTGGAGTTAACATTGGTTCCGACTCCATTCCCCATACAGTCCTCCGAATGAGACTATGATATCGAGGTTCCATGCGTGAACACACGCACAACATCTTGCACACACGTAAAATCCCATCACCAAGTTTCGGAAGAGAAGGCCAGTGTGGCCGTTGGTATGGATGACACATTACATATAGCATGCACCGTAGCCGAAGATAGAGTATGGCTGCCTTAATGGCGGGATAAAAAAACGGTCATACACACACAAACTCCACTGCCTGTCTATACAGGCAGTGTCCGCAGGAGTATCAGCCTGCGTACGCAGAAAGAAAGAAAGAAAAAAAAAACACCCATTAGGGTTTCTAAGAGTGACCCTTTATCAGGAAATGTTTACAACACAAGGCAGTGTCAATACAAGGTGATCAGAAGCCACACTGGCTGAGTCTTACAGATCGTACACCCACCCGTGTGCAGGTCCTCTGTCAGAAGGCCTTGACAACCCCCAGACCATCATCCAGTACATCGCTGACACCATCGACCACGAGGACTGTGTGAAGGAGGGCCTCGAGGCGCTGAAGCTTCTCCTGGACACCTCCGCCTCGGCGCAGCAGCTGCAGGAGTCGGGGTCAGAGGGCACCCCGAGGCCGCCGATCGTGCTGGACCAGGCCAGCAAGAACCTCATCACCTTGGCCATGTGGGACAACATCAGCAACAAGGAGCTGCAGATCGCTGGCTGTGCCGTCCTCACGGCGCTGGTGGTCCATGGTGAGTTGGGGGAGGGGGGTGTGTGTGTGTGTGTGTGTGAGTGTGTGTATGTATGTGTGTGTGTGTTCGCACACACGTGTGTGTGTGTGTGTGCATGTGTATGTGTGTGCGCGTGTGCACAAGCATGCATGCTTACTCGCCTGTTCACATATGTGTGCATGTATGTATGTGTCTGTGTATGTGTATATATGGATATATGTGTATGGGTGTGTGTGTGTGTGTGTGTGTGTGTGTGTGTGTGGAACCTAGTTGATTGTTCCTTTTGTTTGTATTTTACCGTATTTTCTTTCTTTATTCTTTCTTTTTTTTTCTTTTTTCCTCCCTTTTTTCCATTTTTTGTGGGGTTTTTCTTTTTCGGTGATTGCAATGTTTTTTTTCTTTTCTTTTTTTTTTTCTCCCCTCCTCCCCCCCCCTCGATTTTTTTTTTCCAGGTTTGCTTTTAGTGGTAATTGTACTGATTTGCTTTGTGTGTGGATTTTTGCTAAGGATTGTTTCATGACTGTTCGTTTCCATTATTTGTTTGTTCTTTTATTTTTTATATTTGTTTGTTCCTTTTTATCACTTTTAATTTCCGTGTTCTTAATTTCTGTCTTTCGGTCATCCTCTCTTCCATTCTTTTCGATGATCAGTTTGCTTCTTTTGCAACTTAATAAGCAGCTGCTTGTCTGCTGCCCCTTTGAGGTCTAGTTGGTCACATAGATAAGTAGGATATATGTGACAGCGGTTTCAACACTTTTATTTCAAGACTTGGCTTGGTTGGTGTTGCTGATGGTGGTGGGTGGTGGTGGTGTTTGAATCGTGGTATTTTACTTGGTGCACAGTTCTTATTTGAACTTGACTTCAGTCTTGGAACAGCCTCATTGCTCTGGTGGGCTATAAAAACGTTGTGAAATTACACTGCTTCCGGTGCCTCTTTTGTTTTTTTTTTTTTATTTTATTTTTTTATGTAACCTATTTCCTGTTTCTCTTGAGTCAAACTTGGATTTTAGGGACCTTACCTCCACTCCATGCACTCACTGGTTTTCAAGCATGACTGTCTTCTCTCCATGACTGTCATGAGAGCCATTTATTTGTGGGATTTTTCTGTTCTGACTGTCTCCTACCCAGAGTTTAGTTTGCCATGGGCTCAGTAAGGAGGACTGGGGCCGCCTCAGCCGCGTTTCATCCTCTTCTTCTTCTTCTTCTTCTTCTTCGTACACCTCACAAGCCGTGGAGCTTCGTGTGCAGCGGAGTCGGCGTTGGCCACACAGTTTCTCTCAGTCCCTTGAGAAGGGGACAGGTCTGTAAGATGTGTTCTGGTGTTTGGTCTTCAAGACCACAGGAGCAGGAGGAGGAAGGCGCCAGCTTCAGCTTCCTATGCAGGTGGTCATTGAGTCGGCAAGTGGCCAGTTCTAAGTCTCATAATGACCACCTGCTCCTGTCTCTCCAGAAGATGGAAGGCATCCCTTGTGGGTTGTGGTCGCATCAGAGCCTTCACAAGGGTCTTCTTCTCTGCAAAGCTGACGCTGTTGTATGGGTGTCTTCCTCTGGCTCCGGTTTTGGCGAGCTGATCGGCTGCCTCGTTCCCTGGGACTCCGCAGTGGGCAGGTACCCATTGCAGGACTACTCGTCTACTTTTGGCGAGTTCCTGGAGTTTTCCTGCAAGGGCCTCCAGGACGGACAGCGCGTCAGAGAGGAAGACAACTTGGGTGCAGTCGCTCTGTGAATCATGAATCATGGAGGCTGCCTGCATGAGGGCCTGAACTTCTGCAGCATAATTGGAGCAGTGTTTCATCCTCTTAACAGATGTGTCTGAAAGTGTGGTTCAGAGTTCCTGACCAACACTGCAGGTGTCTATCTCCACCACCTGGTTGACACACGGATGCATTATGTTAAGGAAGTGTAGAGTACAGTGCTATCATGCAGTCTCAGAACATAACGGAATGTTACAGCATCATATTCATCATCATCATCCTCATTGATCAGCGTATACAAATAAGATATCAAATTCTGTGGCTCTTCATGCCCTGCTGTCTTCATGACCCCAGTTTTTATTTCCCCTCCACATCTGTGCTCTTGATGAGTTCCGGTCAAGGTCACCGGTATCAGTAAGTTCATGGGCACCGTTGTTGGACGGACGTGGCGGTGCCCATCAGAAGGAGACGCTTACTCACATCGGCTCCAAGACTAAGCAATTCTTGTCGTCAGTAGAGGGCTTAGGTAGGTGGTGTCCTGCTTATGTTAGCTCACAACAGGCATTGTTGAATAGCACAGAGGTGAATCAGCGGTAGTACAGTGTCTCCTCTGGTGGGTTGCTCCTTGCGACGTGACATGGGCTACTCTCTTTGGATTGTCAATGCTGGGTCTGTGGCAGGACAAGCCAGGATATGGCTGTGGACGGACAGCTGGAATGAATGGCATTGGGGTAATGCCCCTGAAGTGGCACAGACAATAAGACAGACAAACAAACAAACAAAATTGGGATGTAAATCTGCAGTGTGATTCTGGATCAAAAGACCTTAGCGGAGGTCTACTCTTTCTCAAATGCTCTATTGTTTTTGTTTTTGTGTGTGTGTGTGTGTGTGTGTGTGTGTTAGCATTTGCATGGTGGTTTTGTCTGTGGAGTGTGTGTGTGTGTGAATTGTATGAATGTTTGTGTGTGTGTGTGTATGTGTGTGTGTGTTGTATGAATGCTTGTGTGTGTGTTGTATGAATGTGTGTGTGTGTGTGTGTGTGTGTGTGTGTGTGTGTGTGTGTGTGTGTGTGTGTGTGTGTGTGTGTGTGTGTGTGATATGAATGAGTCTGTGCCTGAGTTTCCGATGGATATGCTTGCATTGATCCTAATCTGGTTGCACATTTGCGTTTTGATCATTACAGAGGGTGATCGTTATGTACAAGGTGACTTACCAAGCACACTTTTCTTCTCTTTTACTTCGCTTTAGCTAGATGTCAAAGCTTCACATTTTTTTTTTTTTACCCAACACAGTTTATTTCACTGTGTTTTTCTACTGCTGCATTTCTTTTCTTCTTTTTTAAGATTGTAAGGATTTATGGGTTGATTTCATTGTGTGTGTGTATGCTTTTTGATTATACCTAAAAACTGGATTTATGTACCATTTTATCTCTGTGGTGTAATACTAATTTCTGCAATGGTACCTTTTGGATTTCACTTTTATTGGGTGGGAAGGGGAGGGATTTTTTGTTGTTGTTGTTGTCGTCTGATTTTGTTTGGGTGTTGGTCTGAACTTGCGAAACCAAGATGAAAAATTCTCTTAATGATTTTGATGTAAAACGCACAGGCACATGTCACATGTTCTCTTTTGTTTGCTGCTGTATTCTTCCAACTTTTACTCCAAGTCCATCTTCCCCTCCTCCTCCTCCTCCCCCCCCCCCCCCCCCCCCCCCCACCCACTTTACTGTGAAGTGTTCTGTTCCTTCCAAACCGATCATGTGCCTATTGATTTTGGAATTGCTGATATGATTCTTTGGTCCTGATACACCCTTCACAGTTGACCTTGGCCTGCAAACAAAACATTATGACACCAGTGTTACCACTGGTAACTAATATTTACTTTTTTTTTGTTTGTAAGTGTGTAACGCCTCTTTCAGATTAGTGAAGATTAGAGTGGGCACAGTTCTGGGTGAGAGATGAGGGGCAGGGGTGGGGGGAGGGGGGTAGCAGGTGGGAGGATTGAGGGGTGCCAGGACTTCTGGAACTTTTTTTTGGTGAGTGTTCATCATTGCTAAACAATATGCTGACCTCACCCCCCACCCTTCCCTCCAACCCCCACCTCCTCCACCCTCACTCCGCTCAACTACTGTTTAGTTAATGTACGTCATTTCTAAATGAAGTCTACCCACCCCACCACTCATTCATACCCATCCCCATCCCCATCCCTACTCCACAAACTGCTATTGCTCAGGTTTTTTTTTTAACATTGTAGATCTCACACCCACACACACACACACACACACACACACACACACACACACACACTTACACACACACACACACACACACACACACACACACACACACACACACACACACACATTCACTCTCTCTCTCACACTTACACAAAGAAAATGTGGAACTCGTTTCTTTCCCTTTCACCCTATCTCCCTTCCTCTCCTTCATGATGAACAGCAACATCCATCTTTGCGCAGTAATTGTCATACACTTAAAAAAAAGACAGAAAATGCTCATTTCCACATTGTGTATTACAATTGCTGTACAGTATTCTTTGTATTTTCATGGTCATGAATTAACTTGAATTATCATTCATGTATGCATAGGGCGCTGTATTTTAATATAGAAGAATACAACATGTACGATTCTTCAGTGTTTCCAAGACAAAATAGCTTGTGGTTTTTTTTTTTTTTAGATAGTATTTCAAACAAAATATTTTGCTTCTAGTTTACACTACTCCATTTTTTTTTTTGTGATATTCTTACAAGATTTTTTGGTCATAGTTTACACTGTTGCATTAAACTCAAGAAGCCCTTCTTGCATTCTCTCATCTTAGTCATTAATTCATTTGTGCATCAGCATTAAATCATGCGCAGTGTGTGGTCTCAAAACTTAGCTGATGTGGTGTAGTGTACACATTAGTCAGCACAGTGACACCTTAATGAAGCTGACACTGAAACTCCAGTTGTGACACCACCTACAGTCTTGGTTGATCAGCGCAGAATCTTCAGAAGGAATTTTTGCTTGAATTTCAGACATTGACACTGTCACATCATATCAGTCGGACAGTGGCACAGTATTTCCATTATTGCCAATATGTTTTGTGTCAGTTATCATCATCGGCGTAGAACACAAACACTCAGCTGAAAACTCAATGTAATCTAAAACTAAAGAGTCATAAATGCATTTATCTAATGATCCATTTTTAACGCTATTCTTGAAACAAAAAAGTGATGGCACCAGAATAGAGGAGACTTATGCATTGTGTTCAAGTTTGGGCCTTAAACACAGGCAAACAGTGGAGGATACTGACCTGCCTTTCTCCGCTCAGTCTGAACTGCCTCATCTTTTGCGTCTTTCGATGCCGTCACCATCTTGTTGATCATTCCAGCTCCCTCCCAAGACACAGCTGCACCCAGACACATCATGTCACCATCCCCACCCCCACCTCCACCCCCCCCCACCCCCACCTGTGAAGACACTGGGAGGAAGGGAGAGAAAGGACAATGGGGTGGGATGGGAGGAAATTTTCTGTACAAGTTGTCTCCCATTCTGTGTCAGCAATTTCCATGTTTCTGTCAATTTTGAAAAAAAAAAAAATCTTTCATTATGTTATCCACTTTTTTTTCTGGCTTTGTGACTCATTTTTTTTTTTCTAACTGGTTTCAGTTTATAACATTGCTAATTTTTAAGTCATAATCTGGCAACAAAGCAGTGAAAAAGTAGCTACTCATCAGGTTATGGCTGTTTGCTTACTTGGTGCTTTTAAGTTTTTTTTTTTTTTTATCTATTTCTGCTGTTTTCATTGCATTCAAAAGCTTTTTAAATCATCTCTTGCACTTAAAAAAAATTGGTTGCAATAAACTAAGCTGTTGCACTACCACAGCCTTGTTGTAGCCTCCCTTGAGATATTGTCCATCTACATCTTCTTTAACCCCTTGGGAGAGTCATGAGTGCATCACCTCACTGAAGAACGGTTTACTAGGTTCCTCCAGTTTGGGGGCACCTGTGTTCCAAGGCTTGGGTCTCTCTCTGCAAATGGTTTCTATGATCTCTGGCAGTGTTGCCACACCACTGGCTTTTCCCCTTTGATGTGGCATGTCTTGGGCAGGTCCAGCCTGGCGGCGCCCATTCTCTCCTGGTCAGATGTTCTCTTTGGTTTGCTTCCTGCATGCGGCAGGTAGCAGTACTGGGTGACAGGGTTATCACTTGTAAAGGAGGTCTTCATACCTTAGATGTGATATGGGTTTGGTTTTTTTTTTTTTTTTTTTTGATGTTTGAAGTTGTAGATATTTCATTTTTATATCAAAGTTTTCTCCGTGACATGAAGTTGTAGATATTTCATTTTTTATATCAGTTTTCTCCATGACAAGAGTTATCTCCACGACAAGAGTTACTTCTCTTTTTTGGTGGTGACAGAAATTAAAGAGCCCTTTGTGTGGTCGTCTGTCTGTGCTATAACAATACTGAAACTGAAAAATTGTGCATGTGAGCAAAAGAGGATTTGAAACCAGGATCAGCAAGAGAGCAGGGCGTGACCTCTCACCAAGGTTTGTTGGGATTTGGAATGAAAGTCATCTGAAAGGAAGCTAAGCACTCAATATCGACTGTCACACCTGCTGTACAGTTCAAAGATGTGTGTGCAGCAAGCGTTTACTTCTTCAGTTTTTGTTTGCTGTGAAATGTCACTAATAATGTATCTGTTCAGCCTGGGCTGAGTGGTGCTGGCAGTCATGTGGATCATATGAGTATAGGCGCTTGCTTTTCTTTTCTTGATTGTTGGCTTTTCTTGTTATTTCTAGACTGAACAAAAGAACAAAACAAAAAGACAAATGATAATGTGTTATTTTGGTCATGTGAGCATAGGCACTTGTTTTTTCTCTCTGGACTGTTGGCTT
>JADBJO010013059.1:30000-37500 GCA_016801955.1 Conus betulinus
GTGGCAGCCGCCTGCTGCAACGCCATCTGGGGGCTCACCATCCTGGGTTAGTTCTCTCTTTTCTTTGTGTGTGTTTGTGTGTGTGTGTGTGTGTGTGTGTGTGTGTGTGTGTGTGTGTGAAAATTTGTAAAACTCTCTGCTATCTGGCCGTGTCTGTTTGTCCCTCGCTTTCCTTCTTTGACTATCTGTTTCAAGATGTGCACTCTACCCCCCCCCCCCCCCCCCCCCCCCCCCCGCTTCCCCTCATCTTGGTCTGCCTGTCATATGCTTTCTGTTGTTCTCAGACCCTGTCTGAAGATTTGTACTCCCCATCTCAGCCTGTCTGTTGGTCACTTTCTCTCTTTCTTGGTCCCTTTGTTTGAAGATGTCTGTCTCCCACCTCAGTCTGTCTGTCTCACATTTTCTCTCTTTTTTCAGACAGTCTGAAGATCTTTTTTTTAATCTCCTGTCTCCATCTGTCTGTCTGACACCCATTTTCAGTCTGTCTGTCTCACACTCTTTTTTGGATACTCACATCTCGGTCTGTGAGTCTCACTCTTTCTGTTTTTTTTCTCTCAAACTCACTTTACAGATGTGTGATTCTTGTTTGAGTCAGTCAGTCTGTCTGTCTCTCTTGTTTTCTTTCTTCCTCGGGCATTCTAAGATGGGGGGGGGGGGGGGGGGGGGGCTGGCAGGGAAACTAGGGTGACCATAGTTCAGACTGGAGACTGGGAACAGGCAGGAGAACTAGGGTAAAAAAAATGTTCAGGATTTGTTGTTGAACAGATGCTAGTTCCCATTCTTCGGTCACTTGCTCGAATCAAATTTGGTCACCAGACATTTTTGTCAGTGGACTGAAGCACTTCAACTTGTCTTTATGAGATTCTCAGGTATGGAAAAAAAAAAAAAACACTAAACCAGTAATTAGGAACACAGGAATGTGGAACAATCTTTTGTTCTAACCAAGAAATTGTTGTGGCTTTGCAGAGGACAACCTTAAAATAGCTGCTGGGGAGAACGCAGTACGTGAAGTGTGCTTGGCACTGCAGAACCATTCCACATCCTCTGAGGTTGCCGAAGCAGCTGCTGCTGCAGCTTGGTGTCCTTGTGTCTGGACGGTGAGTCAGTGACAAGAGTCTGGGCAGTGTTTTTTAGAGGGGTGCTGACTACATCACTTCCCCATAACCTCAGGCGGTAGGGGAGCCGTTGACGGATGTTCAGGCAAGTCAGGAACTTTGTGAGTCCTCGGCCATCAAGGTAGAGCTGTTGTAACTTTTCCACTCATGCCGGCTCCGTGACTGAGCAATTATTGTCGTCAGTAGGGGGCTTAGTAGGCGATATCCTGCGCATGTTAGATCAGAACAGGCGCCATTGAACACCACGAAGTGACTCGCAGCAGTGCAGTGTCCTCCTCCGGGCCTGCAGTGAGGCCGACCAGGCTCTGGCTGTGGACGAGGTGCTGGAATGAGCTGCATGGGTGCACTGCCTCTGAGGTGGCGCAGAGGTTGGGACAGCAAAAAAAAAAAGTTTTCCAGTCCTTCATGTCCGTCAGATCCAGAGCTTTTTAGTGTCTGTGTCTGGGGACGATCACCCTCCACATGTATCTGGGAGGACGATGTTTTGACAGGGAGTCTTGATGACATCTGTGTCCATGCCAGGTGAGCTGACTGTCGAGTGACCTTGAGCAGAGAAAAACATGCATTTTCAGAAGAGTGTGAGACATGGTAAAGACTTCAAGGAAATGGGTGTAAGTCGTGAGAGATCTGCATCATGAATGAAGAGTGTGGAGTCAAAAGCAGCATCTGGTAAAGAGTTTAGAGTATCGGTCCTGTAGGACATGTGTCATTGAAAGAGTATAGTTCAGATGGATCGATTTTTTTTTTTTTTCTTTTTCACTCAGAAAAGTACATATTGGATGACAGATATATTCTATTTCTTTTTCTTTTTCACTCAGAAAAGTACAGATTGGATGACAGGTAGTTTCTAATGACAAATACCAACATTTTCATGGATTATTTTTGAACAGGTCAGAACTGTTGTGGTTTATTGTGTCTCTGGGTCATGTGCTACCCAGAAAGCTCTGCAAAGGTTAAAAGTCAGACCAAATAAAGACTCGCTTGTTGACGGTGGCAGACAGCTGCTTTGAGACCATCAACTCGCTGGACGGGGTGGGCAGCCTTGTGCAGGCCCTGGACACGCACGTGAGGAACGCCAAGGTGGTGAAGAACATCTGCATGGTGTTGTCCACGCTGGTGGAGCCCAATGGTCAGTGCCCTTCACAGGGTGTGTGTGTGTGTGTGTGTGTGTGTGTGTGTGTGTGTGTGTGTGTGTGTCTGTGTGTGTGTGTGTGTGTGTGTGTGTGTGTCTGTGTGTGTGTGTCTGTTTATGTTTGTGTGTATTGTGAGTGTATGTGTGTGTGTGTGTGTGTGTGTGTGTGTGTGTGTGTGTGTGTGTGTGTTGTTGTGTTGTGTGTTGTTGTTGTTTTGTTTTACGTCTTTCCACATTACGTGATATTAGACACACAAAAAAAAATCGGGACCGGGAAAAAGGCTAACACAACGAGTCAAAAGAATTAACTTATCTACAGCTATGACACAAAAACGGAAAGTCCACTTAACCAAAGATGAAACCCACCCCCACCCCTACACCCACCCCAAAAAAAGAAACCCACAGAAAAACCTCATCTTTTCTCAAAACTGACTATTATCTATTATAAGTACTTGCCAATTGGACTTTTAGCTAAGTGCAAAAAGAAAAGGTATGTTTCACTTGCTGACAGGAAAACATTTTGAATAGGCTGTAAAGGCGTATTTGGAATGAATTTTTTCATTAATGTACACAGAAGAATGTGATCAGTTGATATGCTATGACCACATATACAATGAATATTTTTCACAATACTTTGTTTTAAAAACATCCAGTTTCCATCTACAGATCAAGGAACTTATCTGTCATCTACGATAAATGTTTTGATCGTACTTACTTAACTTTTCATGAATATTTTTCATTTCATCGTGTAAACCAAGACACTCAGTTTCTCTTTCTATCAAATGAAAATTAGAAAATTGTACTTTTTCTGCTAAAGTATAGCACTCTTGCACTGACATAGAGAAGTTCAAAAAATGCAAATCTGATGATCATTTTGCTCCTCTCTTTGCTAGAACATCAACCTTTTCATTATAATATAACCCACAGTGGGAGGGCACCCAAAGAAATGTTATTTCAGTGTCTCTGACTGACAGGAAATGTACTAAATTATTTATTCAATGATCATCTCAGGTCGAACTTTTAATTTAAAATTCTCACTGCAGTAAGAACTGACTTGGAATCTACACATAAAACAACTTTAAATAAATAGCAGTTAACTCAGCAGTGAATATAGATTTGTTTTTTTTTTTTTCCGAAAATGGGACTTTTCCTTGTTAAGACCTGGGATAATGTATGCTGCACCTGTGTGTTCATTGATTAGGGATCCATCAGTGTATATCTTCAAATGGTTGGAATAGTGATCATGCAGATGCATTTTGATTTTGGATAATAACAAATTAGTATTGCAGTCTTTGTTAAATCTGTATGCTCAGTATCAAAATGTGCCCGTATTAGTTTCCAGGGAGGGATAGGAAACACAACAGATCTTTTTGTAATAGATGTTAGTTTGATATCTGAGGATTCTAAAATCGAGGAAGTATATAGTCTTAGAGTCATTTGAGATGATAAATTTTTAGCCCTTTGGGGAAATCAGTGTCCGATTTAATATTTATTTCAGGGCCTATAGTGTTGTCTATAGTAAAACTTCTTATAACAAATTTGGTGCATGCAAGATTCCTATATTCTTCCAGTGATAATATCCCAGCAGCACTGTATGCTTTTTGTACAAGAGGCACGGACTGGTAGTCCCATGGCTATCTTATATGCATTGGAATCAATACTTTGAAGTTTTTTCAATAAGTATTTGGGTGCACTGAAAAACACCTCATGTGCATACGTTAATTTTGATCTAACCAGTGCAGTAGAAAGGTGCAAAAGAGAGAGAGAGTGTGTGTGTGTGTGTGTGTGTGTGTGTGTGTGTGTGTAGTGTGTGTATGTGTGCATGTGTTGTGTGTGTGTGTGTGTGTGTGTTGGGATCTGTTGGAAAAGAGGGACATTACAGAAATTGCACTTGCACATGCACATGTGTGTGCTCTCCCCCCCCCCCCCCCCCCCCCCCCCCCCACCACCTGGAAAAAAAAACTGTTGAGAGTTAATTCCTGTTTAAGCTTTTTATTTGAGACTATTCAGCAAGGTTGTTGCTCAAAAATTTTTTTTTTTTTCTTTTGATTAAAAAAAAACTGTCAAGAATTGATTCCCGTGAAGCTTTTCTTTGAGGCTTATTATTTTACAAGGCTGTGTCCATCCCAAATAGGTTAGTATACAAAAAAAAATTAGCTGATCTTTGACCTTCCTGACCCTTCAGCTCGTCAATGACCTGAATGTGAGTCTGCTTGTGACAGAGGAGTGTGCCTATAGAGTGCTGACCAGCGACACGCCCTCTGACGAGCAACCCGCCGGCATCCCCATCATCATCAAGGCCTATGAGCTCCACCGCGACAATGCTGAGGTGGTGGAGGCCATAGTCAACCTTATCATGGAGCTCTGTGAATATGGTCAGTGACATTTTTGGGGGTGGGGTGAGGGGACAGGGAAATATGAGGGGGTGGGGATGGGGAGGGATGGACACAAGGCGGAGGGGAAAACTGGAGGTTGTTTTGAGTTTTCTGTTTTGTTTTAGGGAGAGGAGATGTTTGGTGGCGAAGAGATGGTGATTTGTTTGTTTGTGTTTGTCTGTTTCATGAAAGGGTGTACACACACACACACACACACACACACACACACACACACACACACACACACACAAACACTCACGCACACACACACACACACACAAACACTCACGCACATGCGCGCGCACGCGCACACACACACACACACACACACACACACACACACACACTCAACACAGTGCCATGTCTTTGTTATCACAGCTGTTTTACATGTCAGGCTAGGAAGGAATGTTTGAACACTTGTCCGAATTACGCACATTGTCAGCGACAGGATGCGGCTAAAACAAATCAGGCAGTCCACTAACAGTCTGATGACGATGTTTCAACTGCTCTAGTAGGTGGCTGTGAAAGCTGGAAGAGGTGCGAAAGCTGGAAGAGGTGCAGTCCCAAATTTAAAGACATAGAGTTGCTTCCCTTTTGGGGGTGGATTGTTGTACTGGATATCGTTCCCGCACCAGGCTTTGTCAGTGTTGTGTATTGATTACAAGTAAGTTTTTCTAATTTATGTATTCTGACTGAGCTGAGTGTTGGCCATGTATCAAGATCAAGTTCACAGGGCCTAAAAAAACAGACTCTGACAGGAGGGATTCGTCCATTTGGAATACAGCATGCTGCATTTGCATGACCGTAAACTAAAAGATATGAACGAATAAACGAACAAGATTTTGTTCAGTTGCAAAGGGAGGCAACTGCAGGCGGAAATCTGAACAGATCTTAAAGTTTATGTAATAACTCTGCCAAACATGAACAAATGAATCACAAGACAAAACATGACACATTTGGACTTTAGATCATCTGCAGGCAAAATAAACAACACTCGGGACACGAAAAGGAAGAAAGAGGAGTCACTTATCTGGTCAAATTCGGCATAAGATGGGTGTTGAGTTCATCATTTTCATTGTCCTGAGTGTGTTTATCTTACCTGAAGAAAACCTAAAAGATTGAAACAAATTGTATTTTTGTCTAGTCATTCGTCATTTTTGTTCATGTTTGGCAGATTTATTACATAAATTTTCAGATTTTTTTTTAAACAAGATTTTGTTTAAAGAGGATGATGGGATAAGTATAGGTAATGCATGTTTATATCTAGCTCTCTGGTCACTGATACAAATTGCACATTATGAACAAACTGAGCACAAATACAAATGTATACTGTAAATAAACCTTTTTTTTAATAAGGAAAAAGAAAAGAAAAAATAAGCCAAAAACTAGAGGGAAAAAGCATGCAAAATATAAACAACCCATTACTCACAACTGGAAGAAGAAATACGCTGCGTTTTGACCAGATTGATAAAGTCAGACTTCCCCAAAGATGGAGTATGGCTGCCTTAATGGCGGGATAAGAAATGCTCATACACACAAGACTCCTCTCCCTTTGTTGGACAGATGGAATTGATACTTGCCTGTCCATATAGGCAGTGTCCGCAGGAGCATCAGCCTGCGTATGCAGAAGAAGAAGATCGAGTCAGATGCGGTCAGTGATTTCAGATACATATTCAGTTTTATTAGGGCTGGAACCACCTTCCACAACACATACGGTTGAAGCAGTTGATGTAGCAGTACCTTTAGGATGCATTGTGTTGGTGATCTCAGAGGATATCCGCAAGGACCTAGTGAGTTATGACGTCAGCAAACTGCTGCGTGAGATGAAGTCCAAGTACACAAGAACAAGGTGAGACCATCCAGCCAGCCAATGATCGGCCTTGTGTGGGCGCCTCTCGCTTTGATTGGTGTATCTGTGTGCATCCCCATACCCTGAATAAAGTGGGATGGGGGGTGGGGGAGAAATGAGTTGTGTGCGCTGTTTTGCCAGAATCGCTTTCTCCGTACCCTTCACTCCCTTTTTCTGCCACCAGTGTGACCGCCTCTTTCTGCGTCTTGTTTTTATTAGACGAAGACGCCGCAGCTGGCTGGTGTAGGTGTGCCAGTTTGTGATGTGTACATCCAAATATGGGAGCTGCGTGGTTGCAGTTTGCTGGCTTTTTGAAACGTACGCCTTTTTGTGTCTGCGTGTGTACTTGGATGCTTTTTTTTGTTGGTTTTGTACCTTTTTCCTACACCCTTGCATGTTGTTGCAAAAAAAGATGGGGGACAAAATTCGTCTTCAGTTTTTATTCAGTTTTGTTCATTGGCAGTTACCAGATTGGTTTTGCTGCTTAGCCGGAAATCAAGCAGTATGACACAACCACATGTCTGCGTATAGGTCCATGCTTACATTCACCACTTTTTGTAAATGCAGATATGTACAAACAATTTGAGCAGGGGTGCATGTGTGTACACACACACACATATACACACACTAAACGCACACACACACGCACACATGCAGCACGCACACGCGCACGCACGCGCACACACACACACACACACACACACACACACACACACAATTTCTATGCGACTTTGCTGGCTTTTGTGTCAAAATATGCTGCTCTTTGGTTGATGGATGCGAACACACACACACATTTTTTTTTTAAAGTCAGCTAGAACACATGCCATTATATCAAGCTTTTGGTGATGGGGGTTGGCTATGTATTTGCTCCCTTTGCATGTTATAGAATGTACAAATTCGTTATGGTTATGACACAACAAAAGGAATTTGTTTTGGTCTTACTTTATTAACAAAACTGGATTAGTGTTGTTGCCCCAACTGAAATTGTATGTCAAGCAGTCAAGCATTCACACACATGCATGCATGCAT
>JADBJO010013059.1:40000-50330 GCA_016801955.1 Conus betulinus
TTTATGGAAGACATTTTGGATTAAATGAAATCTTTGCTTTGATAAGCTAATGTATTTAATGTTGTTAAGTATTTGATAATATCTGTTGAAAAAAAAAATGTCTTGGTTGCTGGCATGAGAGTAGTTGTTGATAACCTTAGATGTCTTTGTTTGCTTACTACTGTTTTTTTTCTCCTATAATTGTGCAAAGAACATTGCGCTTTTGTTTTTGCTATTTTGTTTGTTACTGTATTAAGATTTGATGGCTGTTTTATTTCTTTGATTAAGCAGGTAATAATTGCTGTCTTTACTGTAAATGTCTTAAACATTGATGTTTTATAGTTTCTATATCTCATGTCCAAAAGTACATAGGAAGTAACTCTTTCAGCAGTCTCTACCTATTACTTCCCCTCGAGGGAAGAAGTAATTTAATTCATGAACTGACTCGGAGGATAGCTCCAGGATTTGTTCAGTCTTTGTGGAGGTGTGCTCTCTCTCCTGTGTGCTGTGTACATTGAAATGATGTATATCAATGACAAATAGGATGGCTGTCAGTGAAAGCATGCATTTTAATACATTGGTTGTGCTTCTGGTTGTTGATAAGATCAGTTGTTAACAATGTGATGATATTGATCGAAGCAGTTATTGTTACTGATTAATAATGGTAATCAGCATTATTTTTACTAATTTTCTTAACATAGAACATGTACTTTTAAGAAAAAGAATCATAGTGCTAACTTTTAACCTTTTTTGTCATTGTTGTTGCATTGGCCCATGTGTTTGTTAGTGATATAAACTGTTGTGACCCAAAAAAAAAATTTTCAACTTTTGCTTTACACTCACGTATATTTTACCCAATATTTGACTCCGTGGCAGTTCGTTAAAAAAACTCACTCCCCTTCATCTCATCATACAACTTTAGCAGGTGAACACATATTGACCAATTCTACACATGATCCATAAGTTAATTATGTTTACTTTCAAAATGTGAAACAAATTTTTCAAGATTGCTTAGAAATGTCAGCAAGTCACACAAAAAAGTTCTCTAGATTTTAACAAAAAAGAAATTTGAAAGGTAGTGGTGCCTCTTTCCTATGTTTGTGCTGTCATGTCCTTCAATGATGCATAGGGAAGAAGTAAATGAGTTTTCCATCAAAGTAATTTTCCACTCATGCATAAACTTAGTTCAGTGTCAGATCCTTTATCTATCACAAGTTTGATCACCTCTCAAAAGGAGAATCACCTTCATTCAGCAATCATCTTTAGGGACAGAGCGATCTATGGTCTGTCTTGAAACAATACTGTCAGTGAGAAACTTACACGGTTTGCAGGCTTAGGGAAAGAACTCAGTTCTTTCCCTAAGCCTGCAAAACCGTGTAAGTTTCTCACTGACAGTATTGTTTCAAGACAGACCATAGATCGCTCTGTCCCTAAAGATGATTGCTGAATGAAGGTGATCTCCTTTTGAGAGGTGATCAAACTTGTGATAGATAAAGGATCTGACACTGAACTAAGTTTATGCATGAGTGGAAAATTACTTTGATGGAAACACTCATTTACTTCTTCCCTATGCATCATTGAAGGACATGACAGCACAAACATAGGAAAGAGGCACCACTACCTTTCAAATTTCTTTTTGTTTAAAATCTAGAGAACTTTTTTTGTGGGACTTGCTGACATTTCTAAGCAATCTTGAAAAATTTGTTTCAACATTTTGAAAGTAAACATAATTAACTTATGGATCATGTGTAGAATGGTCAATATGTGTTCACCTGCTAAAGTTGTATGATGAGATGAAGGGGAGTGAGTTTTTTTAACGAACTGCCACGGAGTCAAATATTGGGTAAAATATACGTGAGTGTAAAGCAAAAGTTGAAAAATTTTTTTTGGGTCACAACAGTTTATATCACTAACAAAATACATGGGCCAATGCAACAACAATGACAAAAAAAAGGTTAAAAGTTAGCACTATGATTCTTTTTCTTAAAAGTACATGTTCTATGTTAAGAAAATTAGTAAAAATAATGATGATTACCATTATTAATCAGTAACAATAACTGCTTCGATCAATATCATCACATTGTTAACAACTGATCTTATCAACAACCAGAAGCACAACCAATGTATTAAAATGCATGCTTTCACTGACAGCCATCCTATTTGTCATTGATATACATCATTTCAATGTACACAGCACACAGGAGAGAGCACACCTCCACAAAGACTGAACAAATCCTGGAGCTATCCTCCGAGTCAGTTCATGAATTAAATTACTTCTTCCCTCGAGGGGAAGTAATAGGTAGAGACTGCTGAAAGAGTTACTTCTATATGCTTTTGGACATGAGATATAGAAACTATAAAACATCAATGTTTAAGACATTTACAGTAAAGACACAGCAATTATTACCTGCTTAATCAAAAAATAAAACAGCCATCAAATCTTAAATACAGTAGTAACAAACAAAATAGCAAAAAACAAAAGCGCAACGTTCTTTGCACAATTATAGCTGAAAAAAAAAAAAAAGTAGTAAGCAAACAAAGACATCTAAGGTTATCAACTACTCTCATGCCAGCAACCAAGACATTTTTTTTCAACAAGATATTATCAAATACTTAACAACATTAAATACATTAGCTTATCAAAGCAAGATTTCATTAATCCAAAATGTCTTCCATAAACGGTCATAAATGTCAAAGTGAAAAAATGGTAGCAATATCATTAATAATAACAAAAACAATTGTTTGAAAAGTTTCTAGTATCATCTTATCTGGAACAAAATTGTCAGATCTTCTTTAACATAACTGAAGTCATCTGAAAAATGTACAAATCATTAATCAATGTTGACTACTATATACATAACAAAGTCACAGACACGTAAAGCAAAAAAAAAAAAAAAAAAAGGGATACTTCAAACAAACTACTTACACAGCTACACAGAAACTACATCACCATGACATAAAAGATACAAAATTCAACCACGATAAGACTTCATTAAACATTCAACAACAACAGCAACACACTACTGATATCAAAATAAATTCTCATCAGTGAAACTTGTCATCCAGTGTTTCCAGTTTACAAAACAGTTTTGCGATCACCTTCTTTCCTCTATCACAGGACGAATGTTCTCATGCTGTTCATCCTAGCCAATGATTGATCGACACCAACAAAGAATCGTGTTCCTTGGCACTATAGTCTATCCGTCAATCACCGTCCCATGACTATTCTATCCCTTCAACAAACCCTTGACGGATGACCCTTGAGTGTGTCTGAAATGTCCACCGTCAATTTTATCCCGGGCCAGCGTGTTTTCATTTCTGGTGACTTTACTCACACATGTGCACGTGTGTGTGTTTGTGTGTGTGTGTTGAGAGAGAGAGAGAGAGAGAGAGAGAGAGCATGCACGTTGTGTGGTGTGTGTGTGTGTGTGTGTGTGTGTGTACAACCACACATCACAAAATGTAAAAAAAAAAAAAAAAAATTTCAATATGATGGACTGGTGATTATTCATTTTCTTCCATACTGATGAACAACAACAACAACAGAACCTTACCCTGTTTTCCTTGTAGCGTTTGTATACCTCTGACAACATGTTGGGCCCCACACCGATGTGCCTCATCTCTGCGTTCACATCGTCTACACAGGGCAAGCACACACACACATGCGCACACACTTGCCTATACACCATATACCAAAAGGCCAAGCAAGCTGATACGTGTATGCCTTAAAACAACAATGAAAAGAAGCACATATATATGTCAGACACCATACACCAAAGCCCGCTATGACAGGAATCACATGATCAACCACATTGGATTTCTTCTCATCGTTTTGTTAAGGGTCCTCGTACACCTATATCCATGGGCCTTTTAGTTCTAACTGATCAATTGTTGCAAACTGAGGTAGCCTGGTTGTAGCTTTTTTGCGACGTTTGTGTTCTTTTCCTTCTTAACTTTTTAATTCTAACCGTTTGCAATCACACACAAACATGAAGAGTGTTCAGATAGTGGAAGCTGTAGTTTGTCCTTATAACAAGTCCCCTAGGGGTGTGTGTGTGTGTGTGTGTGTGTGTGTGTGTGTGTGTGTAGGTGCGTGTGTGTGCATGTGTGTGTGTATGCGCGTACATGTGTATGTACGTGTGTGTGTATGTGTGCGTGCCTGTGTGTGCGCGCCTGTTTCCAGAGGAAAGTCTAACCCTATCAGTAAAAATCATGGATCTGAGATTGTGCTGGCTGTGTCCAGCTGCCCTTAGCTTTGCACTGTGACTGTTTAGTTCAACTGCTCTGGGGACACCATATTTCAATTAAATGTACATATTTCAATGAAACAGAAAATGCAAGTTCTTTCTGATGAAAGTTTCTTTTCAGTAGGTACTTGGTAGTGCAAAAATGTGTGTGTGTGTGTGTGTGTGTGTGTGTGTGTGTGTGTGCGCGTGTGTGTGCATGTGTGTCAGCATGTGTGTGGTGTGTGTGTGTGTGTGTGTGTGTGTGTGTGTGTTGTGTGCCTGTGCACATGCATGTGTATGCGTGTGCCTGCGTGCATGCATGCACATGTGTATGTGTGTGATTGTATGTACGTATTCAGGGCACACATGTATAATGGCACTCTGTGTCCAACAGCACTGCACATTGGACAACTGGGTTGGGGAGCAAGTTTAACTTAACCCATACTTGACCAGAGACATATTTCTGAGCCCCTGGCAGATAGAACAGATTTTTCATTGTCAGACCAATACAAATTTCCTGGGTGAGAAAATTTATAGTCACTAGCTCAAAATTACAGAAAGGCAGATTCAGGTAAAGCGATTGTAATGGGTATGGTTGAAGTCATGATTAAAATTTCTGTAATTTTGTCAAAAATGTGCTCTGCACCTAGCATGCATGCAGGTCTTTGGTCCCCATACACAAATGTGTATTGAATTACAAATGGGTTAAAATGTCATTTCGGAAAGAAGAGAAAGAAAATGTTTACATAATCACAACATGCAGGAGTGCAAAGGAGTAGTAATTACAAGTGTGTGTGTGTGTGTGTGTGTGTGTGTCTGTGTGTGTGTGTGAGTGTGTGAGTGAGTGTAGTAGTGTTTGAGTATGTGTTTGAGTGTGTGTGTTGAGTGTGTGTGTGGTGTGTGTGTGTGTGTGTGTGTGTGTGTGTGTGTAGTGTGTGTGTGTGTGTGTGTGTGTGTGTGTGTGTGTGTGTGTGTGTGTGTGTGTGTGTGCATGCATGTGCATGTGTGTGAATGCTTGACTGCTTGACATACAATTTCAGTTGGGGCAACAACACTAATCCAGTTTTGTTAATAAAGTAAGACCAAAACAAATTCCTTTTGTTGTGTCATAACCATAACGAATTTGTACATTCTATAACATGCAAAGGGAGCAAATACATAGCCAACCCCATCACCAAAAGCTTGATATAATGGCATGTGTTCTAGCTGACTTTAAAAAAAAAAATGTGTGTGTGTGTTCGCATCCATCAACCAAAGAGCAGCATATTTTTGACACAAAAGCCAGCAAAGTCGCATAGAAATTGTGTGTGTGTGTGTGTGTGTGTGTGTGTGTGTGTGTGTGTGTGTGCGTGCGCGCGTGTGCGTGCATGCATGTGTGCGTGTGTGTGTGCGTTAGTGTGTGTATATGTGTGTGTGTGTACACACATGCACCCCTGCTCAAATTGTTTGTACATATCTGCATTTACAAAAAGTGGTGAATGTAAGCATGGACCTATACGCAGACATGTGGTTGTGTCATACTGCTTGATTTCCGGCTAAGCAGCAAAACCAATCTGGTAACTGCCAATGAACAAAACTGAATAAAAACTGAAGACGAATTTTGTCCCCCATCTTTTTTTTGCAACAACATGCAAGGGTGTAGGAAAAAGGTACAAAACCAACAAAAAAAAAAGCATCCAAGTACACACGCAGACACAAAAAGGCGGTACGTTTCAAAAAGCCAGCAAACTGCAACCACGCAGCTCCCGTATTTGGATGTACACATCACACACTGGCACACCTACACCAGCCAGCTGCGGCGTCTTCGTCTAATAAAAAACAAGACGCAGAAAGAGGCGGTCACACTGGTGGCAGAAAAAGGGGAGTGAAGGGTACGGAGAAAGCGATTCTGGCAAAACAGCGCACACAACTCATTTCTCCCCCACCCCCCATCCCACTTTTATTCAGGGTATGGGGATGCACACAGATACACCAATCAAAGCGAGAGGCGCCCACACAAGGCCGATCATTGGCTGGCTGGGTGGTCTCACCTTTGTTCTTGTGGTACTTGACTTCATCTCACGCAGCAGTTTGCTGACGTCATAACTCACTAGGTCCTTGCGGATATCCTCTGAGATCACCAACACAATGCATCCTAAAGGTGCTGCTACATCAACTGCTTCAACCGTATGTGTTGTGGAAGGTGGTTCCAGCCCTAATAAAACTGAATATGTATCTGAAATCACTGACCGCATCTGACTCGATCTTCTTCTTCTGCGTACGCAGGCTGATGCTCCTGCGGACACTGCCTATATGGACAGGCAAGTATCAATTCCATCTGTCCAACAAAGGGAGAGGAGTCTTGTGTGTATGAGCATTTCTTATCCCGCCATTAAGGCAGCCATACTCCATCTTTGGGGAAGTCTGACTTTATCAATCTGGTCAAAACGCAGCGTATTTCTTCTTCCAGTTGTGAGTAATGGGTTGTTTATATTTTGCATGCTTTTTCCCTCTAGTTTTTGGCTTATTTTTTCTTTTCTTTTTCCTTATTAAAAAAAGGTTTATTTACAGTACACATTTGTATTTGTGCTCAGTTTGTTCATAATGTGCAATTTGTATCAGTGACCAGAGAGCTAGATATAAACATGCATTACCTATACTTATCCCATCATCCTCTTTAAACAAAATCTTGTTTAAAAAAATCTGAAATTTATGTAATAAATCTGCCAAACATGAACAAACGAATGACTAGACAAAATACAATTTGTTTCAATCTTTTAGGTTTTCTTCAGGTAAGATAAACAACACTCAGGACAATGAAAATGATGAACTCAACACCCATCTTATGCCGAATTTGACCTGATAAGTGACTCCTCTTTCTTCCTTTTCGTTGTCCCGAGTGTTGTTTATTTTGCCTGCAGATGATCTAAAGTCCAAATGTGTCATGTTTTGTCTTGTGATTCATTTGTTCATGTTTGGCAGAGTTATTACATAAACTTTAAGATCTGTTCAGATTTCCGCCTGCAGTTGCCTCCCTTTGCAACTGACCAAAATCTTGTTCGTTTATTCGTTCATATCTTTTAGTTTACGGTCATGCAAATGCAGCATGCTGTATTCCAAATGGACGAATCCCTCCTGTCAGAGTCTGTTTTTTTAGGCCTGTGAACTTGATCTTGATACATGGCCAACACTCAGCTCAGTCAGAATACATAAATTAGAAAAACTTACTTGTAATCAATACACAACACTGACAAAGCCTGGTGCGGGAACGATATCCAGTACAACAATCCACCCCCAAAAGGGAAGCAACTCTGTGTCTTTAAATTTGGACTGCACCTCTTCCAGCTTTCGCACCTCTTCAGCTTTCACAGCCACCTACTAGAGCAGTTGAAACATCGTCATCAGACTGTTAGTGGACTGCCTGATTTGTTTTAGCCGCATCCTGTCGCTGACAATGTGCGTAATTCGGACAGTGTGTTCAAACATTCCTTCCTAGCCTGACATGTAAAACAGCTGTGATAACAAAGACATGGCACTGTGTTGAGTGTGTGTGTGTGTGTGTGTGTGTGTGTGTGTGTGTGCGCGTGCGCGCGCATGTGCGTGAGTGTTTGTGTGTGTGTGTGGTGTGCGTGAGTGTTTGTGTGTGTGTGTGTGTGTGTGTGTGTGTGTGTGTGTGTGTGTGTGTGTGTGTGTGTGTACACCCTTTCATGAAACAGACAAACACAAAACAAACAAATCACCATCTCTTCGCCACCAAACATCTCCTCTCCCTAAAACAAAAACAGAAAACTCAAAACAACCTCCAGTTTCCCCTCCGCCTTGTGTCCATCCCTCCCCATCCCCACCCCTTCATATTTCCCTGTCCCCTCACCCCACCCCCAAAAATGTCACTGACCATATTCACAGAGCTCCATGATAAGGTTTGACTATGGCCTCCACCACCTCAGCATTGTCGCGGTGGAGCTCATAGGCCTTGATGATGATGGGGATGCCGGCGGGTTGCTCGTCAGAGGGCGTGTCGCTGGTCAGCACTCTATAGGCACACTCCTCTGTCACAAGCAGACTCACATTCAGGTCATTGACGAGCTGAAGGGTCAGGAAGGTCAAAGATCAGCTAATTTTTTTTTGTATACTAACCTATTTGGGATGGACACAGCCTTGTAAAATAATAAGCCTCAAAGAAAAGCTTCACGGGAATCAATTCTTGACACAGTTTTTTTAATTAAAAGAAAAAAAAAAAATTTTGGAGCAACAACCTTGCTGAATAAGTCTCAAATAAAAGCTTAAACAGGAATTAACTCTCAACAGTTTTTTTTCCAGGTGGGGGGGGGGGGGGGGGGGGGGGGGGGGGTGGGGGGGAGAGCACACACATGTGCATGTGCAAGTGCAATTTCTGTAATGTCCCCCTCTTTTCCAACAGATCCCAACACACACACACACACACATACAAACACACACACACACACACACACACACACACACACACACACACACACACACACATGCACACACACACACACACACACACACACACACACACACACACTCTCTTTTGCACCTTTCTACTGCACTGGTTAGATCAAAATTAACGTATGCACACGAGGTGTTTTTTTTCAGTGCACCCAAATACTTATTGAAAAAAACTTCAAAGTATTGATTCCAATGCATATAAGATAGCCATGGGACTACCAGTCTGTGCCTCTTGTACAAAAAGCATACAGTGCTGCTGGGATATTATCACTGGAAGAATATAGGAATCTTGCATGCACCAAATTTGTTATAAGAAGTTTTACTATAGACAACACTATAGGCCCTGAAATAAATATTAAATCGGACACTGATTTCCCCAAAAGGGCTAAAAATTTATCATCTCAAATGACTCTAAGACTATATACTTCCTCGATTTTAGAATCCTCAGATATCAAACTAACATCTATTACAAAAAGATCTGTTGTGTTCCTATCCCTCCCTGGAAACTAATACGGGCACATTTTGATACTGAGCATACAGATTTAACAAAGGCTGCAAATACTAATTTGTTATTATCCAATATCAAAATGCATCTGCATGATCACTATTCCAACCATTTGAAGATATACACTGATGGATCATTAATCAATGAACACACAGGTGCAGCATACATTATCCCAGGCCTTAACAAAGAAAAGTCCTATTATCTCGGAAAAAAAAAAAAACAAATCTATATTCACTGCTGAGTTAACTGCTATAATATGGCTTTAAAGTTTTATTGCTGATTACCCTCAAAATTTATTTTTTAAAGTTGTTTTATGTGTAGATTCCAAGTCAGTTCTTACTGCAATGAAGAATTTTTAAATTAAAAGTTCGACCTGAGATGATCATTGAAATAAATAATTTAGTACATTTCCTGTCAGTCAGAGACACTGAAATAACATTTCTTTGGGTGCCCTCCCCTGTGGGTTATATTATAATGAAAAGGTTGATGTTCTAGCAAAGAGAGGAGCAAAACGATCATCAGATTCGCATTTTTTTTGAACTTCTCTATGTCAGTGCAAGAGTGCTATTTGGCAGCAGAAAAAAGTACAATTTTTCTAATTTTCATTTGATAGAAAGAGAAACTGGGTGTCTTGGTTTACACGATGAAATGAAAAATATTCATGAAAAGTTAAGTAAGTACGATCAAAACATTTATCGTAGACGACAGATAAGTTCCTTGATCTGTAGATGGAAACTGGATTGTTTTAAAACAAAGTATGTCAAAAATATTCATTGTATATGTGGTCATAGCATATCAACTGATCACATTCTTCTGTGTAATTAATGAAAAAATTCATTCCAAATACGCCTGTACAGCCTATTCAAAATGTTTTCCTGTCAGCAAGTGAAACATACCTTTTCTTTTTGCACTTAGCTAAAAGTCCAATTGGCAAATACTTATAATAGATAATAGTCAGTTTTGAGAAAAGATGAGGTATTTTTTTGTTGGGTTTCTTTTTTGGGGGGGGGGGTGTAGGGGTGGGGGTGGGTTTCATCTTTGGTTAAGTGGACTTTTCCGTTTTTGTGTCATAGCTGTAGATAAGTTAATTCTTTTGACTCGTTGTGTTAGCCTTTTTCCCGGCCCCGATTTTTTTTTTTTTTTTGGTCTAATATCACGTAATGTGGAAAGA
>JADBJO010013060.1:0-16274 GCA_016801955.1 Conus betulinus
GTGTGTGTCAGACAGCCCGCAGCGAACCATCTGGTTGTCAGCTGTGTGTGGCAGACAGCCCACAGCACAGCAGCTGTGTGTGTCAACCCGCAGCGAACCATCTCTGTCAGTTGTCAGCTGTGTGTGGCAGACAGCCCGCAGCGAACCATCTGGTTGTCAGCTGTGTGTGGCAGACAGCCAGCCTGTGAAGGAGAGGCAGACACATCAGCAGGAAGTAGTAAATGGCCATTTGCCAACTAACTGTAATAGTGAAAGGCAAGATACTGGTTTTCTCCCCACTTGACCTACCACCAGTCTTCTGGTTGAGACAGTAAGCCAAGGTTCTGTGGGGGAAGTATGTCACTTAGGCGTGTAAACAGTCCCATGGCAGCAGGGGAATGGTTTCTGACCAAAGAATTGCACTTCATTGGGCCAAGAAAGGAAAATGTGTCATACTGTGGTGACACACAGTCCTAGGAGAGAACAACCTGTCTTTCAGTCTGTTGTGATGTTGAAGTCACACAGTGCAATATTCAAGTCACAGGATTGTGAGGTCTGGTGCTTGAAGCTGTTTACATGTTTATTCCATGAGATATTGTGACTGTGGTCAAGTTCAGTTTAATTATGCATACATTACTGTGGTGCAGGTGTAGGCAGGAGTTATATCCCTGTACTAAAGGAAACACGATTCCAGATTTGGTCCAAATGCAAAAAATAAGAGCAATGGCCGAGTGATTTTCTGATTATTTCCTTTAGAGCACACTGTGCTGTGGCTGTTGTATTGAAATCTGTCCTGTTTTCTGACAGCTATGTATACTTTTGTCTTTTTGTAGATTAATGTGTGTGTTCCACCGGGGTACATGCTTATGCATGACACTGCCTGAATAGTGAGGCCAAAATAAACGAAATTCTCCCCATGCTAAATTCACTTCTGACCCTGAAGTTACTAGTGATAGTAGGTAAGTATGCAGAAAATGAAAACGGAATTGCATTACAGCCCTCCCTTCTTTTGCACACTTAAATGAAGCTGTTCACTAATATTGAGGAAAAGAATGACCTATTGAGACTTTTTTCAGTAAAGGCAGCCAGTCACTGCAAAGGCCTCACATCACAAGCTCTGAATCAACGTGTGAAAGTGGGCAGATGTTAAATTCTGTCATCGGTCATTGTGTAGTTCCCATCAGAGGAAAATTCTACTGCATGTTCACTGAATGTTCTTCTTAGTTTAGTAGATGTTTTGTTGAAGACTCACTCCTCCCTGTAGCTGGCTGTGAACACTCAAACAAGTGCTCGTGTTTGGAGATTACCGTTTCCAGCTGTATCTTCCATACCGGTGTGACAGGTAACCTGAAAAGTACAGTGACCCTTCACTGCTGAGTTGCTGTGTGGACACACATGTCGACCATTTTGCCATCATGGATGTGACAGCTGTTTTAGTGTATGTGTGTTACAGCAGCACAGTTGATGTTGTCAAATGATGCGAGGAGGGGATAAGAAAGAAGGTTATCCACTGTAATTAGAAGACTTTGTAAGTAACCTGTGAAGACATTGATCGGTCTCCATTCTTCCTGCAGTCTTCGAGGCAAGTGTCTGCCTTACTCAGGGTGAGGGACTAATTGAACTGCTTGTTGCTGGTCTCTTGTGTGTGTTTGGGGTGGATCATGCTGAACAAAATCTGCCTTGTAATCAGGTCATGTGTGAAAATGGAGAGTGCGTCTGGTCTGTCGAAAAATGTATGTGGTGTTAGTGCAAATGTTAATTGGTGTGAATAGGGTTGGGATACAAATGGCTCATGACAAATCCCCAGTCTTAACACAAAAACTAGGTTTCATTAGCATGTGATATACATACAGCATTAGATGCATAGATGGCCTCCTTTTGTCTGGGAATCAGTGTATGAAGAATGTTTCGAAAAGTTACTGTACATGTGTTAGAAAATGCCATCTGTGTTTAATGTCATCTTGACTGATACAAGCAACTGAATTCTGTTGATTCCCTTTCCCCATCCCCCTGATCAGTTCCCGCCCTCCCCTCCCTCTAAAAGGATGATGATTTACACTTGAAAAAGCTGTTGTTACATGAAAACTGGTTACATTTTGTTATTTTGCCGAGATCATGCAAGATGAATTGCATGTACCCTATAAAATGCATGGGGCTTAAGTTTGTAGCATAAATATGTATAGAGTCCAGTTGTGTAGGGTGAAATTGTACTGGAGAAAACTTTTTGGGAAAGGCTACAAGACAGCTTTTTTGGGTAACCTTGTCACATCTGGGTTAATGTGTAAGTAGGTAGGAAAGGGGTGGAGTTTCACACATTTAAGGGTAAAAACATGAGGAGAGCATTTTGAAAATTTCATTTCTGTTTTCTTGGTTTTAGGTTCACATTACTGAAAAAAACCTTTACATTAGGTATGCTAGTAAGTCCACCTCAGGTTAACATTGGGCAAGATGTCTCCTTTTTCTTCATATCCTAATGACTAAGCTTCCTTGTCAGTATTTGTGCAAGCATCTCGCTTTTTTTTTTTTTTTTTTTTCTCCAGGAGCAGTTTCTTTGTTTCAGTGGGAAGTTGGTTTGTGCTGCAACTGACTTGCCAGACACTGGTGACCCTGTAGTGGAACCTATTATGTGGTTACAAAATGATGCAAGAGATGTTTAGAGCTCTGGGCTTGTTTATCATTTAGTGTTTGCACATCCTGTTATTTCCTATTCTTTCTGTTCAGAGAAGGTTTAAGCATCATCTCCGATGTCTGACCAGGAGATATCAAGAATAGCAGACCCATCAGCTTATGTCACAGCCTGGGCAAGTGTAATTTGAATCACTTGGGATATTTTTGCCCTGAAAGGCTCCTACCCAGAGTTGAATTTGCTGTGGGCTCTATTGGGAGACTAGAAGTACACCGTTGAGTTTCATCCACTTAACAAACACACCTCTGAGAGTGTTGGTCAAGTTTCCTGACCAGCACTGCAGGTGTCTGTACTTCTCAGGCCTGGTTGGTGCTGGAATGTATTATGAAAGTACGCTGTACGTTGTCAGATTACAGCCCTGTCACACAGCGTCGGGCCAGAAAGGGACTCCATAGCATCATCTTCTTTATCTGATCCTCGATGATCTGCACAAATTTTTAATGTCTGTGGCTGCATCTGCTGCACTATCAAGGTGACCTCTGTTTCAGTTTCCTGTCTATGTTTGTGCCCTTGGTGAGTTTGTATTGAAGTCATTGGTGTCAGCAAGTTCATTGGTATCAGCATGTTCATTGGTATCAGCATGTCAGGTGTCAGCAAGTGTCTGTCAGTGGACTGTCACTGGACAGGTGTGGTGGCATCGCCCACAGTGGGACTGTCTCTCACGCTGGCTTCTGACTAAGTAGTGATTGTAGTCTGGCACCACTGATTCTATTGAAATGACTTGGCAGCAGTGCAGTGCCTCTTCTGCTGGATAGTGCCATGGTCACTTTCTTCTGACCACTCCCTGTGGATTGCCGGTTTTCTGGGCAGTGGTGGGACAAACCAGGTTCTGATGTGGGTACTGAGCTGTAAAGAGTGGCATGGGCATAATGCCGCTCAAGTTGCACAGAAGGAGACAGTATCCTCCTCCAAGTTTGGATGGGATCTAAATTTTTTTTTTTTTAATCAATGGTCAGGATCCATCTCTTTCTTGGCTTTCCAGAGATGATCCACAGAGGGCAGAGTAGTGATGCCATTAATCAGTGGGGGTTGTTTCTTCTTGTTTCTTGTTGCTTAAGTGCAGAACTGGCGTTTCCGGTCTTCCTATTAGAAAAGTGAAATCCACTCGGTTATTGCCTGTTCTATCAGTTCAGAACTGATTGCTTGATCATTTGATCATATGAGGTTCAGCCTGACTGAGAGTCATCAAGTAGTCTCCAGAGACTGGGGATGGCACTTATGAATCATGCTTTATTTACTCATCTGAAGTGTAGCTCCATGAATGTCCTGTGTTGAATTTTTTGTCTCCATGTTGTTGAGAGCTCTGGGATTCACTCTGGTACAGAAGAGTTTTTGAAGGAAATCTGTTTATTATTTTATTTGACCTTAATGTTATCAAGTTAAACACATTTTTTAAAGTGTTTTAAATCTTAAGAATTTTTTTGTGATGCTTTTAGCCTTGAAATTTTAATTGAAGTAAGCACGGATGTCTGTCAAGGGTGCATGTCAGGGAGTTTCGCTGTTGAAATCTTACTTCTTTTCATAAACTGACTAAGCCTTTTTTCAAGGTTAATTTACAAATTAGCAAATGAATAGAAAATTGACTAAAAGATGGACCTGCCTCACCTCACTCACTTGGTCATGGAGTCACAGTAATCAAGGGTAAAAACAGGAAAGTGAGGAATGGGTCTGGAACAGAAATGCAACAGGTGTGCCAGATGAGTTTGTGGCCCAGTGGCAAGGAAGTTTACAACATTGGATGAATCATGAAATGGCACACAAGACCAGACAGTGTCATCCAGAATCTGGATAAAACAACATTCATAAATAAAGGCGGCAGAAATAAAGAATAGAGAAAGTACAAGCAATGCACTCATTTTTTTTTCTGCTGAAGTTTCGATGGAATGATATTCATAAATATGAGACAGAAGTAAAGAATAAATGTAAACAATACACTCTTTTAGCTTTCTTTCTGCAGAAATTTGGATGGAATAATATTCATAAATAAAAGTGGCAGAAATAAAGAATAGATAAAGTGTAAACAATGCTGTCATTTGGATGGAATAATATTCATGAAATAAAGAGGCAGAAAAATAAAGTGTAAACAATTCACCGTTTTTTTTTATTTCTTAATCTTCGATAAAGTGAAATAAATCTTGGTTTAAATGTCGGAAAGTTCAAAAAGGAAATCTGGCCAAATCTGTTAAGCCATGTTCCAATGCATAAAACAATAACTTGTTTGTCCAGTTGGTTCCTCAAAAAAATGCCACATTTTTACTCTGTTCTTTGTGGTAGGTTTTGCCCTTTTCTGTAGAATTTGATTATGTATGTGAAAAGTACAGGGTGTATTCATTGCATTGTGCAGCGAATCGTTGTTTTATTCATATGTCCAAAATTGTGGCCTGGACTGTACCTTGTTATTGAATTAATTGGATGTCATGTTTATGTAATGAGTATGTTGTGTTTTTTTCTCCATTATGTAAAGTCTCAAAATGGTGAAAAAGCCCCGAGTTGTCAGCTCAGCTATTATGGTTCTTTGCTTTAAAAAAAAAAAAAAGTTTGGCCCACCATATGGTTTTATTGGTCAAGTAATGAGCATCAATCTTCATATTGCAATTTAATCTGAAAGTTTAAACTTTTTTTTCCTAAAACGTTTGTGGGCCATATTGTCGTCGTTGCACTGGCTCTGTCAACATTATGACTGATGTTTGGGGGGCAGAAAAAAAACCCTTGCTGTGCTTGTCTGGCAGTGGGAAGGCCTGGTCATACCGTGGTTGATAATGATTGAGGATTGGTCAGTGGTCGGATGAATGGCAGCCATGTGGAAATTGGTAATGAGCGGAAGCTTCTGGAAAATGTGCGTTCGTATTGCAAAGATATCTTGACTCTCAAGTATGTTCATTGATGTTCATTGGTGACCGTTTTTCCTCCACCTTGGTTTAGGTCAGTTGTTTTTTTATGGTATGTCTGGTAAAATGTCTGTGTTATTGACCATGTCTTTTAGAATGAGTTATACTGCTGCCTCTGGTATGCCAAAGCAATAATGGTTTTCACCATGTTGATGGACGCTCTGTGTCAACTATAATTGTGGATGTGGAAGTCATTCACGCTAAAATTGAAGTACAAACATGAAACGGCAGAAAGATTGTTGTTGTTGTCTGATTTTTTACTTGTCAGAATATGATGCATGTGCAAGCCACCCACTATTCCCAACTCTTCTGGTTACATTGTTTACTGCTGTGACCTGACACAATCCATCCTGTCCTGGTCTCTTCACAAAATGCATGCAAGACATGACCAGGGGCCGTACATACATGTCGTCGGTAAACTTACTTCTACAACAAGATCACCTCCTGGGTACAAACCTTGTGGGTTCAGCACAATCTACTTTCGTACCTGTATTCTTTGGGTTTTGTCTCGGTTTCTACCTGCGAAGTGCCCAGAGCGCAAAGGGTGAAGGTCAGATAAAAAGAGGGATTCCCTCCTCCTGCGCATGTCTTGAATAACCGCAAACGTTCTGCCCATGTCCATCGCCATCATTGTTGTTGACAAAATGGCTTCCAAACAGCATGCCGTCTGCTTTACAGACACGGAGGTTCTTGCTCTCTTGCAGGCCATTAGAGATGACAGAGAAGTTCTGTTGTGTCGGATAAACAGACAATATGATCCGTAAAAAAGAATGAAGCCTGGGAGAGAATTGCAGCTGATGTGTCAGCCTTGGGCGTAGCGTTGCGCACAGTGACGGGGGTGCGCAACAAATGGAGGGATTTAAAGGTGCTGGGGCAGAAGACTGCTGCTTCGAAGACTGGGGGTGGGCCTCCGCAGAAACTTCACCCATTCACAGACTTAGTGAACGCCATCCCGGGTGAGGGCTCAGCGCTATCATCTGGCATTGCAGGTATGTAGCATGTACGATGGAATTGTTGTGTGTTTCAGTGTTTGTGCGAATGATTTGGGTGTCAGTTACTGTTCTTTGTGGTATGTATCACTGTCCATCTGTCATTCTGTGCCTTGTGTAAAATGTTTAACTGTTACTGTTGTCAGTGTCACAAGTCAGTTTAATGTCAGACTGTGACATCTTTCCTAATTATTATTTTCTTCTTTTGACAGGCTAACATGACACTGTAAAAGTGTAAACAATGATCAGTGTGTAACTGAGAGTGAGACTGACATCTCTCTCTATGTGTGTCTCTCTATCTCTCTTTGGCTGTGTGTGTGTCATTGTGTTGTGTCGTGTGTGTGATATGAATCCTGCAATGCCCCCCAAAAATGTTGGGCTGCTGCTTAGTTATCTATCATTTAGCTAACGTTTTCATAGTTTCCAAATCATGACATGATACATGATAGACTACAAATGAAGTAGAAGAACATTAGTCCTAATTGATAGTAAGTCTTGAAATCATACCTTTTCTATAGCTCTAGAGTGTGGATTATTGGACTATTACCTCATAAGCGAATTGTAAAGTAGTGAAACTACCAATGTTTGTGATGATTTATTAATATACTAATGATTTTTTTTTCCAGTGTAAAATGAAGGTATTCCTCTACTGATATGCACAGTTATAATATCTGAAGGAATTCAACAAAAACAAGTTATATGATGTTACATGCTAATACTAAAGTGCATTTTCTTGTGTGTGTGTGGTGGTGGTGTTTTTTTTTTTTTTGGAGGGGGGGGGGGGTGGGTGCTGGACCATGTCTTATGATTGATATTATGTATTTTTTTGGTCTTTTTCAGTGCACAGAACAGATTCAAGCAGCACTGAGACTTGTGAGTGTGAGTATTTTGCCTTTTCTTTATTTTGTCTTTCCAACTATTCATTCATCTACTACGATGTAGTGAAACAGAGACACCTGTCTCGTCGGCTTTTCCCTGTATTGTACCTGTTATTGTGTTAATAGTGTTGAACTGTTAAACTGAATCACAAATAGCCTATGCACATACACATACACAAAAACACATGTGTATGTTGATAGTATAGTTATGTTTTCAGTGTTGTGGAGCCCATGGGTGATAACTACTTCTTTCTGTCTCACTGTCAGTCTCCTTAGACTTCATTTCCTTTCATTGTGAGCTACATTTGAAGATTTTATGCTGCTTCCAGAAAACATTCAGGCAAAAACTTGTGTGATGTGAAGATGTAGAACTGAGGCTGTGAATGGAAAACATACAGAATACACAAACAGATTTTAGTTTTGGTTTTTATAGCATTGGTTCAGTTTGTACTTGTATGCTTTGAAGCCTTTAGCCAGTTATTTTGTCACTCCCATGAACATGCTTTGAATTTTTCTGCCCTAAGTCATTCTGTGGTAAAGTTTGTTGAGTAGATACAAGATATACTGTGACCCAATGTTTGTCCAGCAGATATTTCAAGGTGTTGACGGTTTCCGCTTTAACAAAGTGATTAAATAGGCCTACTCTGTAATAGTATATATTGTAGTCACAATGTCTCCTTCCACTATGTTATACTGATTACAACCCTATTACTTGGCCTGTACATGTGATATTACTTTAGCAGTATAGATCAGCAGAAATGTTGATTTACATACTTCCAAAAGTCTTATTAATTAAAAGAGCAGACTAGTGTATTATTGTTAGTGCATTCATTGATAAGTATTAATCGTTCTGAAGAGGTGAAAGATTGTGCAATAATTTATAAAAAATATTTTTCAACAGGTGAAAGATATTTGAAAGTTTGGAGATGACCGAGAGAGAGGTGGGGAGGAGGGGGGTTTGTTTGGATCAGATGATTTAATCAGTGTGTTGGTGAGGTGGAGAGAAAAAGAGAGAATCTATGTGCACACCATGGTTGTGGTCAGTATCTGTGTTAAGTGTATGACTGAATAATTTTGCAGTTGAGCACTTTACTTATGTATTATCTTTCTGTCTTGTTTATTGTGTGTTTTATTGTTTGTTGTGTTATTTTACTGTTACAGCACAAGGGTTTTCTTGAATTTTTTTTTGAAATTTGCTTCATGTATGTTTCAGCGCAAGAGACTGTGGTGTCAAGAAATCCAGCGACACCCAAAGAGGAATATGTGGCAACAGGTAATGAATAGTTGATTTCTTTTTTACTATGTGTTTTTTTAAAAAATAAAATTCATCAATAGCATATTCAAGCTTTTTTTGGCCTGGGGTCAAGTCTCCCCTGGATCTCTTAGGGCTGCAGTCTGAATGCTCTGTGCCAAATTTGGTGCTGATTGGCTCAGAAATGTTTCCACTGTGGCTAACATAGCAAGTTTGAACCTGTCATATTTGAAACAGAGACCTAAGAAAACAGTGTGCTTTGGCATTTTCTTATTTAAGTGTGAGTATCCCACTGTCTTAGTCAATCTATGATGTAAGACTGAGCATAAGCTTGCTCTAGCACTTGAATATCTCATGTAGTCTTTGCCACATAAAGCTGCTGTGCAAAATGCAGGTATGGAGCTCATTTAGTCACCATGGAATTTATTTTTTATGAGAAGTTTTTTTCCTCACTTTTTTTTTTTTTTTTTTTTTTGGGGGGGGGGGGGGGGGGGGTTGTTGTTTGCTAATTTTTGTGGTAGTTATTTGCTACAGATGCAATATGTCTGTTGCAGTGGGAGGTGGTGCGGTGGCATCAAGTTCTGTGGTGGTATCAACTTCTCCTCTCACAATACATGGTGTCGACTGTGTGACAGCAGGTAATGTTTCTCTTTTCTAATGTTATCAAGGCTTATTTAATACTATACCCATCGACTTTTGCAAAGGATCACGTTGCCAAACATTTGAAAAAACGCAAACCCACTAACTTTGGTAAAAAACAAATAACCACATTTCATTCTTCTTATTCTTGTTCTTCCTGTTCAGTGTGGTGGGCCCACAATCAAACTTGATTATTCTGGCATATATTCCTTCTACCCCTGTTAGGTAATTTAGCAAACAAAAAGAAGAAAAAGACTGAAATACAGATGTGTATTTGAATTAAAATGAACTGGGTATCAAAAGTTATTATTTTTCAATTCGATCCTTAGCAAGAGTGGATGAGTATATATAGTAGGCTACTGTATATATGTAATTGAGCAGCCCAGTCACTCACTTGGACTGATTGGACTGGACTGTGTGACATATTAATTCCACTGCTACCAACCAAACTGGTTCGCTGGTGTCGGTCGAATGTAAATTCTTCTTAGGAAGCTCATATGATCAGCCAAGCAGGGGTCCCTACTCTTACTAGTGCTACAAGAATGTAAGTTTGTATAGTAATACCATAGTGATTGATAATAGTAATAAAAGATGCTATAGTACATAATATTTGGTTTAGTTATGTACATGTAGTAAGTAAATAAAAGATAATTTGTATAGTTACAATTATGCATTGACTGTGAAGGTAATGTTTTCTTCTGGCAAACACACAATCATTATTTCTGGACATATATCATATATGGTTTTTAGAAAAATGCCTCATTCATGAGTCATTGTTTTACATTTCCTTTAACCCTCTTGCATTCTTTCGCCATATCCGGCCGCTGTGTTTGTCTCCCCTGAAAATCGTTCCTCATTCAACCGGCCGTACGTGCCGTGTTACTTTCCTTTTAAGGCGACTTCTTGTTTTAGTCAAGACTGGCCAAAAAATCAACGTGCATCCCTGAGATCTGTCCAATGAAACCTTAGCAGTAGTATGGGGTGTGGGAAACATTCATTCGACTAGGGTCGTGAACTGACCGCATTCCATTGCTGCAGACGGCATCGCCTGTTTCTGAAAATGGCGTCTGCTAGCGCTTCTACTGACGGCAATTTTTTAGGATTATATGAAGAGGAGTTGGATGAAATACTACAAGAAGTAGAAAGAGATGAAAGAGAGGAGTTAAATGAAGTGATGTGGATGTTTGAGAGGAAGAAGAGGGAGAAGAAGGTGAAGAAAGTGATGAAGAAGACGATGATGTGCCTTTGTCTGTGTTAGTGACCACGTGGCGACCGCCACTTCCGCACCTGTAGTTCAGCTTTTTGAGGAGGAGACTGGGCCAAAAATGATTTTGCCAGACACAGCTACACCTCTGGATTATTTTTTTCTCTTCCTGCCGCAGTTGTTTTTTTACTACAGCTGCTGACCAGACGAACCTGTACGCCAGGCAGCAGATGACAAAGCGGGGGACAACTTGACCCACTTTGGCAGGATATGACACCTGCTGAGATGCGCGCATACATAGCTGTGCTCGTCATGATGGAATCTAACGTCTGCCAAGACTCTGGTGCTACTGGTCAACAGATCTTCGGTTTAGCGAGCCATGGATCAGTGTGGTGATGTCGAAAATCACGGTTTCTGCCATGCGGCAAATATGGTAGAAACCATGGATCAAGAGTAGTGTTTACCATATTGGTGACATGTGACAATGGTGACACTCACCTTCCTGCTGTGTGTGTGACCAGACACCACATTAGAGTATAAATAATGGAGTTTACTTCTTTCTGTGACTGTATATATCCCAGTGTTAAAAAAAAATCGTTAAGTAGTGACAAACACACCTTTTAGGATAAAAAACAAAAACGATAAAGTTACCTGGCTGCATGTTTGAGTATGTGACAATCATGTGACACTTTGACACCCCAAACTGGATTCACTGAACCAGGACTGCTGTTTACAAGTTGAGGTAGGCCACCCTTTGATGATTTATACTAACAAATGCATGCGACTGTCTGTCTGGTATATCACAGTAACATTGTCACGTTTGATGTCCCTTTGTTTTGTGACAAACAGGGTGACAATGACACCAACAACTAGGCACTTCCAAAAAACATGACATCTCTGCATTATGAAAAATGATGTATTAGGATTTTGCATACTAAACTTGCACAGCACTGCAAGTGGAAAAAATGTAAGACAGCCTTCATCGGCAGTGGTGAGTTTTTTAGGTAAACAAAAGACGAATTGTCTTGAAACTAGGAGCAGTTTAGGCTGGAACAAGTGTGAACTGCAAGAGGGTTAAGAGCCCACTGCACAATGATATCCTTACTAAAAATAAATTTGAATAACAAAGGATCTGAAACAAATGGTGTCTATCAGCTTGACAGGATCTGATCCACTCCACAAACCGATGAATGATGGCACACTCCCCTGATCTTGGAATAATGTCCAATGCTGTTACTTTAAGGACGCCTGTGCACATTTTAAACGGCTCACTTGCACTACTGATGCCTAAAGCTGTAACAATAATCAGGAACAGTAGCAGCCCATGCTGAGAGAGAAAGCACAGGGATCCTGTCACCAGCAGGACCATGAGACCAGGGAGATATCTTTAACAACACGTGTCCGGCCCAACTCCAAGATGGGTTGTCCAGCGCCACCAAGGCCATCCCCAGACCGGCACGTCCACAGCACCCAACCACAGCAAAAAGTCTTCACCCCACCCAGGTTTTCAGGAACAAGGTTACAGTTCACCAAGAACACAGCATGTTCACCCAGGTTTTCGAATCACACACTAGCTCCAGGGAAGACACTGATACCAAATAAATAAACAGGCACAAGTCCCTCCACCTCTTCAGTGCAGCTCCAGCAAAAACCTAGGCTACTTGCTGTTTCACAAATTACAAGTAACAACAGTCCTTCCACTGTACCTCCAACAGCGAGACGAATATTACACAGAAAACACAGAAATCAGTCCCATCCAGGCTCAAGGCAGCTCTGCTAATCTGTAAGTCAGAACCCTGAACATGAGGTTCCTGAAAGGATTCCCAGGGACTTCCCAACATAGAAAACAGCACACAAAACCGTCAGAGACTTCCACTCTGAATCAGCTGCAAAACACACTGAGCGACTGTTCACCTAACCCTCAACCTGTTTTACTGTAAACTTGGCTATGATTGGATAATTCAACATAAGGCTAACTATGATTGGACAATTCACAGTGAGGATGATGCATGACCCAATTTCCCCACTTCCGCAGAAAACATTAAAGAGTTCAAGATATCTCCCTACCCTCCCCCAAGCTGTGCTTTCACACAGATATCCACTGATGCACACACACGCATGCGACATGAGCAGAAAATGTTCGCCAGCTCACACTAGCACACATAGAGGGAATATTGACTCCGATGCGAACCACGCAAGATACCCTGACAGTGACAGAATCTATAACAGTTTTTCTTTTTAACAGATGAAATGATCTTGGATTAAGAGGCAGCCAGCTCTGTGTCCACACCAGCTCCAGGTGCAAGGAAGGCAGGTCAGGAAATACCTTCATAGTTGTTGGATATGACATGCAGACATAAAACCTTTACCAGAAATAACCCATTTCTTTGAAACACTTTGTAATGCAGTTGGGATCCGCTGACTGACTTCAGGGAACCTTACGCTTTAAAACCACATGTGTGCAGTATGTTTTCAGGAGGTTCCACTTCACTATCACATTCTCTGTTGTCTCGGTGGCTATTTTATCTATTTTCTACCTTCCATGGTCTTCACTTTCATGAACAACACTACAAGGGCCTGTTTCTCTTAGGCCTGGTTGATGGCAGAATATAATACTGTCTTTGATGTGTTACGAAAAAAAGCAGCATAAAAATCAGCCCTGTCACAGAGAACCATACTGAAATTGAACTCCATAGCACCCTAATTCACTATCATCATCATCCATTATCCATTTAGAAATTTAGTCACACATGATCTTTGGTGATACTTACTGGAGCATGGTTCTGTAGCAGCAATAGGGGAAAAAGACATAAAAATAACCCCAAAACAACTCTGACACATATCCACACCAACTGGGGATGATCACCAGCGATAATACTTTCAGTATGCACTTATCTGAGCTTAGTTACACCGAAAACCGTCGGCAAGGTAAGTAACTCCGTAATTTGAACATGGTTACCCAATTAAAAAAAATAATTTAAAGAGAGGAAAGGAAATAACGAATGAAATAATTTTTTAAAATTCCTACGAATATATATGTTGCTATATCGTAAGTTTGAAGAATGTCACATGAGCCATTTACTCGGGAAATAAAAAAAAAAAATCTTCTTCAGAACTTTCTTCCGAATTGTTGTTCATCATACCTGGAACTTCATCCCAGTCGAAATCTAGGTCACTCTAAGCTTCATTACCCAGCACTTTCACTAAGTCTTATGCCGTAAATCCTACAAAACACAGTATCTCCATCACTAAATCTCATTATAGAACGGCAGAAACTCAAGGTTAGCCACGGTGAAAAAAAAAACGGCATTTCGACCTCAAAACTTAAAAAATTCGAAAACTCGAGAACCACGGCACGTATCGACTCGCGGTTTTTTGCAAACGGAAGTAAATGGCTACAGGAAGAAGGAAGTCACGTTCTCGCGAGACTTCCTTTTCTACGAGAAACATGGCGGCGCCCATTGTGCCACGTGTTTTACCGGGCGCTGGCGCTATGAATCAGTAATCATGTTGATAGAGAATCGTTGAATTCACTGGCAATACATTCCACATGCTTCTCATCCCAGCTATCACTGTCTGAAAGCACCCCTCCCATCAAACTTTCAGAAATCGTAGAAGTGGCTACTCTTCATTCCAGCAATCCCACATAAATGCTCACAATCTGATCTCAAATATAAACACGACAGCTTTGCTGTATCTGTACTGATTATGTTTGCACAAAAGTCACAAGAAAAGCCAAATATTGGTGTGCATTAAAAACTTGTGTCTTCTTATTTCAGGCATACCCATGACACTGACCACCCGGGGTGTGAAGAGGAGATCCGCGACATCAGAGAAGCAAATGAAATATGATACTGGCTTACAACAGCAAAGTGACAGCCAGGTGGAAACCGACAAATGTAGGACACAGTTTTACAAGACTGCAACTGCTCTGAACAATCCCCGAATTGAGAGAGAAACTGCTCTGAACAATCTAAGAATTGGGAGAGAACAATTAGAAATTCTGAAATGTAAATGAGAGCTTGTTTTAGAGTAATGCTTGATTTCACGATTTGCACAACTGTAAGATTGCTCAACCTCCCATTATTTTTACAGGGAGTTGTGACACGTTTAGTTCTCAAGTAATGCTTGACAGAAAGTTTTATGTCAGTAATTCTTGATGTGGTTTGACGAAATTCTTAGTTTTCTTTCTCCAGCAACTATGGATTGCAACTAATTTCTTGTTCCCTCATGTGCCTGAAGAATTATTGTTTCTAGTATTCCAATGTTTCTAGCTGTTGAAAATTATTCTTCCCTTTGGAGGTTAGTTATTATGCTAAAAAAATATGGAGTCCTGTAATCATTGTGCTTACACACTTATTGCCAGTGTCAGTCAAAATGTGAAACCATTTATGACAGGCATGACTATTTCAACATTCTGTCATCTTATTCACAGGGAGGCGCTGTACTACAGATGAGACCACACATGCTTTGGTAAAATTCAATGTAGTTTTCATGGGGATAGTGCTAGCAAGCAATGCATGAATTGGTATCGACCGAGAAATAAGACTGTCTGGGAAAGAGTGTCATTTCTGAATTGACATAATACAGTATTATGTCAACTTAATGATTGGTCATATATGATGTTTTTACCGTGACCATTTGGGTCAATATGGCCTGCATCATGGGTTCCCAGCCAGTCAGCCAGCAGTGTTTGGAAAAGAATCTCATTTCTGAAGATAGCTTTGTTTTCTCCATGGAACATCTGAAACTATGCAGCCATAAAATATCGCTCGATGAACCTCTGTCGAACTGACCCGCAGCCCGTTGCCTTCTTTCAGTGGGGTCGTGTGCCTGTGGGTTGGCCTGTTCAGCCACTTCACCTGAGCATTCACTTCTGGACCTCTGTGGACGTCATCTTCTGGAGTTTCTTGTGGCAGGTCAATGTTGTCCGGTGGCAGGTTGATGTTGTTGCGTCTTGCAAAGTTGTGCAGGATCAGGCAGGCAGTGATGATCTGGAAAACCAAACAGAACATGTACAGTAGAATCCGGTTATAAGAAATTTGGTTATAAGAAAACTTGGCTATAAGAAATCAAATGGTTTTCCCCAGCTGAGAGGATTCTTTAACATTACTTAAATACTTGGTTGTAAGAAAACTCGCATGTAAAAAAAACAGGTTTAGCTGACCCTGGTGAAACTTTCCCTCGGATGTAAGAAAGTCTCGGCTGTTGAAAGATTTTCTCGGTGGGCCTGCACATACCTATATAAAAATCCCCCCCCCCCTCCCCCCCCCCACAATTCCATGATGCAGGTCACAGGAATTGGCGGGACAGGATGTGGGCCCTTTGATGTCACCTAAGAGATGGGATATCCGGATGTAAGCTAGGCAAAACGCTGGCGCTTGATTATGAGGTGTTTTGAAACCCTCTCCCCCCCCGTTTCTCTCTTCACACCAGTGCATCTTCAATGCAAGGCAAGGCTTTACACAATGTATAATGAAGATGGCTGACAAACACAAAAGACAAGCAATTTCGCTGAAACGAAAAATCCAAAATTTTGGATGCTGTGGAGAGAAACCCGAAAAAGAAAAAGACGTTGATTGCTGAAGAATTTCAGATTCCTCTTGCTACTCTGTGCAACAATGTAAAACAAAGGGACAAATACAAAAATCAGTTCTTGGGCAGTACAACTGACCCGCAACTACAGCAAAAGAATAGGAAGGCGAAACATGAGTACATTGACAATCAACTTCTGCAATGGTTTGTCCAAGCGAGGTATG
>JADBJO010013060.1:16557-26557 GCA_016801955.1 Conus betulinus
TGTGTATGTGTTTCTCAATCCCTGTCTCTGTCAGTCTCTCTCTCTCTCTCTCTCTAACACTGACATACACACATACTAGCAATTACAGTGCAGAGAAAAAGAGAACCTAAGCAAAAACAAACAAAAACTCGGATATGAGAAACATTCTAAAAAATTTTTTTAGAACTCTCCATTATAAAAAACCTCAGCTGTAAGAAAACTCGGTTATAAGAACAAAAAAAAAAAAGTTCCCCTGAACTTTCTTATAACCAGATTCTACTGTACATGTTTCCATGAAATTTGCACATTTGCATGTGTGAACCAGCAGTCAAAGATAAAAACAAGCCCCCTTAGCTTTTTATCAAGGCTGTAAGGACAATGACTTCTTGCTTGTGTCTAAGGCTTGGCATAGTGAGGTGGGGCCAGTTACCTCCTTTCAACATTTTAACCTCACCCAATGATAATTCTTTATTCCAGCACCCATTTGCACCTGGTCAGATTTATGAAAATTTGACTACACTGCCTTTCCTATTGAACACACTAACAGTGCCATAAATTTCGAACCCAGGACTTCTTGCATGTAACTCCTAAATGCTACGCACTAAACTGTGGCAGCTCAAAAAAAAAAAAAAGATTCATTTGTTCATGAAAATTTTTTATGCATGTTTTCAAAATGTGGCTCTTGGGTTCCAGAAATGTAGCTCACAATATGGTGAAATTAGGACTACAGTCTTGTAACATAATTTTTCACATGTTTTATGTGCATGTAATGATTCTATTTTTGTTCTGCATATTCTTCTTGGATGCCCATTACTACATCAATTGTATCATGCTGAGGTTGTATACAATGAACATGGCAGTGTCGAAAAATATTCTGTACACAGCTATATTTTCTTTTTTTGTTTTATATGGATGCTGTTCTTAGCCAATCACATACTTATAGGCAAGCTATGGTATTTTTCTTGATTAAGGTAGTTACATTATTTTGTTAAGTATTGCATTCTTTTTATTGTAACTCTTTATTTAGGCAAGTTCTGTTTGTTTCTTTGTTTAATACTTTTCTTTCAATTCAGTCTGATATCATGTTTGATGAAAAGGCTTCAAATACACTACTAAACTGAACTGATTACGAGTTTGATCCTGGTGTTGTGTGTTGCTTGCTGTGCACCTATAATCTTCTTTTTTTTTTTTTTTTTCATTTTGCTGTCCCAACTTCTGCGCCACCTCAGAGGCAGTGCACCCACACCACTTGTTCCGACACCACATCCAGAGCTACAGCCCAGCCGGTCCCGCCGTGGCCGCGGCACGGGCAATCCACAGGGAGCAGTCAATGTCAAGTCGTCAAGAGGCAAACCACCAGAGGAGACACCGCACTGCTGCCGCCGATCACTACGGTGGTGTTCAGTGGCGAGTGTTCTGATCTAACATACGCAGGATACCACCTACTAAGCTAAGCCCCCCTACTGACGACAATAATTGCTTAGTTGCGGAGCCGGCGTGAGTAAGCTCTCCCTCTGGAGGGTGCCACTACATCCGTCCAACAACAGCCCCCATGGACTCACCAATACCGGCGACCCCGACGGAACCAAACCAAGGCCACAGATGTGGAGAGAACATCGAAATGGAGGTCACCATGAAAGCAGGGCATGACGGGCCACAGAAATGAGACATTTTTTTTTAAAATGCTGATCGATGAGAATGAGGATGATTAAGATGATGCTACGGATTTCCATTTTGGTCTGAGACTACATGACAGGCTGTACTCTACGCTTCCTTTCATAATATATCCCGGGTCATCAACCAGGCCCGAGAGATACAGGCACCTGCAGTGTTGGTCAGGAAATTTGAGCAACACTCTCAGAAACGCATCCATTAAGTGGATGAAACTCGACTGTGTGTGGTCCCAGTCTTCTTCCCAACTGAGACCGCAGCAAACTCAACTCTGGGTAGGACCCGGTCGGGGCAGAAAAACTCACATGACTCGGATGGGATTTGAACCCACGACCTCCCAGCCGGGGAGTCCGCGACGCTAACCACTTCGCCACACTGCGGCTGGTGCACCTATAATCTTCTGCCTGTGGTTTCCAAACTTTGATATGTTGGAATGAGTAATGCAGATTTTTCAGTCCCATTGCCAGGACTAGCATCATGGTCTCAGGTGGTGGTTTCTGTTTGGGACTGGTGATGGCAATGCGCATGCGCGAGACCAGTGCCCCTTTCCATTCTTGCTGGAGGGTTAAAGCAGGTGTAGATCTCTTCAGCACTGTCTTCCAACGTTACATAGTGAAAAAAAAAATGTGAATGAGAAAGTTCCGACATGAACCAACCTCCATTTGAAACTGCGAAATCATTCAAAGTAAGTACAAAAGCATCTGGGAAGAACACATACACCTGTCCGTGATCAGCTGTCCCAAGTACAGACCACATCTTCAGACTACGAATTGGTCACTGTCAATTGCAAGCCCATTACCACTGTGGTGGGCTATCGCACACACCTCATGTCCTGAATGTTTGCGTGAGACAGGCCTACAAACACTACAGCACATTCAGTCTTGCCCCCTTTAGTATTACCAGGATGCGCTGATACAGTGCTGGCCGCACAGAGCCACCTTTGTGGTAAAGCATGGGGGCACAATGGAGGATCTGAAGACAACAGCAGCCTTCATTACATCAAACTGGTCTGAAATATGATAAATTCTGGAACGCAGAAGAAGAAGGGTGCTCACACCCAGCTGACAACACTGATAGCCTATTTATGCAGGAAAGTGATATAGTGAAGTAATTGATGAAATTTACTATGATTTTACAACATGTGAAACCTGAGGTAATATTGCATTACAATATCTTTATTTTTGTAGTTGTTGAAGAGAAGCACATGCAAAGGAGCTAATGAACTTTTGCTCAACCAGACTGTCATTGGTTTACACTGACCTCACAAGCCCTCGCAGGCTCCACTTGCAAGCCGTTGTAGAGGCAGTGCCACCTTCTCTTCACCACCCCAATGGCCCGCCGACTGTGCACCTCGTGGAACAGTGGGCATAGTTATATGCCCGTTCAGCGCGGTTGGCTGGATTTGGTATTGGCGTCATCAGCCAGACCCTCAACATGTACCCACTGTCACCCAGTATCACCCCGGGCACTGGCTTCCTGTGAAAAAAAGCAAAAAATTGTTAGTAAATTTCAGTCAAATCAATGAACTGATTATGAGTTTGATCCTGGTGGTGTGTGTTGCTGGCTGTGCACCCTATAATATTATTCCAATCACGACTGCAAATCCCAAACGGACTACGAAGAATTTGCACAGGCCCTCGATGCCAGGCGCCTGAAACTCAACCTGCCACGAGCAAACGAGACTGAAGATTGGGAGAAACTGGATGCAAAAAAATCGTCCAAAGACGATGATGCACTGATAGGGAAAAGCACCCTGGAACAAACTAGCCACATATGGGGACATTGTGTATGCCACATGTAGAGACGCCTATGGAGCAAAAAACTACCCAAAGAAAAAAACACCTCCAAAGAAATCCAGACGCCAAGAAGAGATGGACAAGATCAGGGTCCAAAAGTCCAAAAAAAACCTCAAGAAGCAAATGAAGACTGCTCTGCCAGAAAAAAAAACAAGGCTTGAAAAAAAACTCTGGGAAGACCTGAAAGCAAAACACAGCGCCCTCAGCAAAGCGGAATCTGCGAGGAAGAGAAAAAAAAAAAAAGAAGAAGACACAAGAGCGTTTCTTCAGAGACCCCTTCCAGTTTGCCAGAACTCTGTTCGAGCAGCCAAAATCTGGGACCCTAAGTGTGGACAAAGGAGTTCTTGAGCAGCATCTGAAAAAAAAACATACTCTGACTCACAGCAAAGCACCACTCGACATTCAAGGTGGTGTGGCCAACCAACCCTGAGGAACAGTTCAATGACAAGCCTCCAACGTTGGCGGAAATCAAGAAGGTGGTCGACAAAGCCAGAGCCAAATCATCACCAGGGCCAAACGGAATACCTTACCAGCTGTACAAGAAATGTCCCAAGGTGCTGGAGTGGCTCCACAGGCTGCTGCGATCAGCTTGGAGAAATCAGAAGATCAGCGGCCAGTGGATGACGGGCAGGCAGATGGTGTGTACATCCCCAAAGAGCAAAAAAACTCAAGTGACATCAGCCAGTTCAGGCCAATATCACTACTGAACGTCGAAGGGAAAATCTTCTTTCTCTGTCATGGCAGCAAGGCTGACCAAGTACCATGGAAAAAAAAAGTACTTGGATGTGTCAGTCCAGAAAGGTGGCATTCCAGGCGTGGCTGCTGTGTGTAGAACACGCCACAATGATCTGGGACGCAATCCAAAGAGCAAAAAAACAGAAAAGAGAGACCTGGACGTAGTGTGGCTCGACCTGGCAAACATATGGATCTGTACCCCATGAGATGATACAGTTGGCTCTTAAGATGTACCATGTGCCAAAGAACATCCGCGACATGCTCAAGAAGTACTTCAATGGCTTCTCAATGCGGTTCTCTACCAAGGAGTACACAACAGATTGGATCAAACTTGGAAGTGGGCATTGCAATGGGGCTGTGCCATTTCCCCAATACTGTTCGTGTTGGCAATGGAAGTCATCTTGAAAAGCAGCAACAAGCAACGCAAGACAAACAGACCTTGGCGATGGATACAAGATGCCCCCTCTCAAGGCCTTCATGGATGACACTACAGTGATTTCATCCAGAGAAGACGAGACACGTCACGTGCTGGAGAGGCTGGACGACATAGTTGCCTCATCCAGAATGAAGTTCAAGCCAAAGAAATCACGGAGTCTCTCACTGAGGAAAAGGAAAGGAAAAGTGGCCGAATCTGTGGTCTTCAGTGTTGCCAACCAGACCATTCCAACAGTAACAGAAGAGCCAGTCAAGAGCCTTGGAAGATGGTATGATGATACGCTGAAAGACACACGAAGAAAAAAAGAAACCAAAGATGTCGGAAGAAGGCTTGGAGACCATTGACCAGTGTGGGCTCCCTGGCAAATACAAGGTCTGGTGTCTGCAGTTCATGCTGATACCAAAGCTCCTATGGCCTCTGATGATATACGACATCTGCACCAGCATAGTGGAGGCAATGGAATCCAAAATCAACAAGTTCACAAGGAAATGGCTTGGTGTCCCACCCTGTCTGACTGACATAGCGCTATACTGTCGCCAAGCAAAGCTGAAACTACCACTGAAATCCATCCTGGAGGAATATAAAGCAGGGAAGATCAGACTTCAAAGCATGCTGGAGGACTCAGGAGACAAGGTGGTTGAAGCAATCAAGCCCCAGCTGAAGACAGGCAGAAAATGGAAAGTTCAAGAGGCGATGGATTCTGCAAAAGAAAGTCTCAAGATCAGAGAAATAACAGGACACACACAGACCAACAGACAAGGACTGGGGGTGACCAAAACTGAATGGTGGTCAAAGGCCAAAGAAAAAGCAAAAAAGAGACATGATGATTCAGGAGATGAGAAAAGAAGAAAGACCAACAAAGACTCCAAAAAGCAGTCCAGCAGAGCCAGCAAGGGCAATGGACAACGTGGGAGAATGCACTCCAAAGAAGTCTCACTTGGAATGACATTTGGCACATGGCCCCTCTCAGGATCAGCTTCATTCTCAGATCTGCATATGACCTTCTGCCTTCAAATGCAAACCTGGTGAAGGGGGGAAAAACAGACGATCCTTCATGCCCCCTTTGCCAAAAAAAAAAACAAACAGTGGAGCATGTCCTAAGCTCATGTAAAAGTAGCCCTGGCTCAAGGAAGGTACATGGAGGCACAACCAAGTGCTCAAAGAGATTGTACAAGTAGTCTCTGGGCTAGTACCACACACCACACAAAAGGGAAAATCAGGACTCCAAAAGCACCCGCAACATTCTTCACGGCAGGAGGCAGCGAATCATGGCCAAGAACAACAGTGCCACTCGGAACATGCAGGCAGAGTCTGCTGGACGGGGCAGATGACTGGGAGTGCACAGCAGACCTCCCAGAATGGAATTTTTTTTAATTTAAGGACTGACTTCACGGATAATTTTAAGTAAAATAATAATGAAATTCAGACACAAATTAAATCATTTGCTGTTACTCTTCAATACTCACATCATGGATCCTCTGCGAGCACAGATTTTAGGAATCTCAGCTGTTATTGTCAATGTAAGTATAGATACAAATGTTTGTTTTTTTACTAAAACAGAGCAAAGTACCGTAGGATTCTCACTTCTTGTGATCAATTGACAAAAATGTTTGAAAATATTCACTGTACACAACAGATTCTCCAATCTTGCAGTTGACAAAAATGTTTGTTTGCTTGACGTCCATAAGAATTTCAGTTCTTGTCATACATGTTTGTTTGAAGTCACTGAGGGTAAAATGCCTCTATAACTAAAACTCTATACGTCACAACACTGGGGGCATAAACATCAAAACACTGGAGAGGATGCAAGTTTTTTCTTTCTCCACACTGAAACTGTTTGGCAACTGCACAGTCCGAGAACATTCGCTAGAACAGATCTGAAACTGCTTTCACACGAACGAAAGCTGTATTGACTTATCACTACTTTTAAAATCCTCAGTATTTCAGATTTCATTGCCTCTATTTTAATATGGCTCAGGCTGTTCACTGATATCCAAGCTGGAGCAGTTCTGTTGGTTGATGAACTGCAGGATGGTGAACTGCTAGAAGTAATGGGCTGGTCGCTCATTCATTGTAGATTAAAAAAAAAAAAAAAAAAAAAAAAAAACACGAACTGCAGGATATGAAGCCTTCATCAGGTCGCAGTGATTTTTTCCTTTTCTATGGCTATTTACAGCCAATTCTCCCATTGTACTAATGTCTATGATCTTCTTGCAAATGCTGCAAAAGGCCTTGCTTCTGTCTCCACCTGGGTCTGCCTGCAGCCATTCTTTGTACTCGTCTTTTTCCTGCCAAACCATGATAAACAAACACTTCTCCGGCATGCTGACTTCTTCTCATTTCAAAATGGCGCATGTGCTATGAAGGCCGGTAACTCTGGTGTTTTGACCTATAGCAGACGACGCATCGGTGAGATCGTCGATCTTAACTCCAACTTCTTTTTTTCTTTTGTTTAAAATTCAATTTCAAGCCTTTTTTTTTTTTAAACCAACTCAGGATTTTACAGACTCTATTCAAAATCATAGGCAGTGACAAAATTTAAGGACTTTTTAAAGACCTTTCAGCAAAAGCCTGATTTTTAAGGACTTTTAAGGCCATACAGCCTCATGAAACAGCTCTCAGTTGCAGGGAGGGAAAAAAAACCAAAGCCCTGAAAGCAATGGCAGAAGCGGCAGAGAGGTGTTCAAGTTGGATCTGGTCAAGGAGGAACAAAAGTGAACTTCATAAGGCTTAACTTTCCTACAAATATCAGGTGTCCCTGTGGCTCAGTGGTTAGTGCGCGAGTCATTAAGTGGAAATGAGCATGTCCAGAAGGGCATGGGTTCGAATCCCAGTCATGGCTCATCCCAAGATGGGAAAAAAAAAAGGGGCAGCAGAGGGACATCCGGAGTCATGAACCGGGTGTGGCCCAACCCCCCTAGAGTGTCAGGAGATAAGGGCCGAAGCACTCGCTTGAAGGGGGCTTCTCTTCTGAGGACTCTCTGCTGCCACGCTCTCCACGAGTTTCTTTCTACTTATTCCTGTGCCTTTCAAACTTTTATATGTTGGAAGGGAGTCATTCGCATTTTCAGTCCCATTGCCAGGATAGTGTCATGGTCTCAAGTGGTGGTTTCTGTTTGGGACTTGTGTGATGGCAATGTGCATGCCCCTTTCCATTCTTGCTCTTATCCTCACCATGGATTAGGATTTGGGTTATTTTGGGTTAAGGCAGATGTCGATCACTTCAGCACTGTTTTCCAACATTCCAGAATGAAGAAACTTAAACTAGAAAACATCAGGCATGAACAAGAAGGCAAGTCCCAATATGAACCTACCTCCATTTGAAACTGCTAAATCATTAAAAGTCAGTACAAAAGACTCTGGTCAGAAGAACAGACTCTCGGCCGATGATCAGCTGCCCCAACTACAGCAACAACATAGACTACATCTTCATACTGGCAACTGAATCACAATGGTTATAATTGCAGGCTGACCATTCAGGATGCATGGGTTTGAATCCAATAGGCCCACAGTGGAGTTTTCCATACTAAGGTCGACAACTACTCAGAGAGCTATGGGCCCCATGAAAAGACTGATACTACATTATAACAGACAGCGAAGAGAACGACTCTCCATGCAGCCTCAAATCCAAATAGAACTCCATAGCATCATCTTAATCATCCTCATCTTCTTCCATCATATATTAGAAAACTATGTCATTATCCACAGACTTACACATGCTCTTTGGAATACCCCACTGTGGCACAATACTTGGCCCCCCCCCCCCCCCCCAAAAGGGCTAGGATTTTTTCTGGCCAAAAATGCAGATCTGTTAACATTTTTTCATGATTAGTTTGTGCTTATGACAATATTACAAAGATTTCTTGCGGTCTCTTTTGAATGACTTCTCCAAAGATGCAAACACAGAAGTACTGAAAATGACACAAACCTGGGGGACTCAAAATCCCGGAAAATGGCACTCCTGCGAAGAAACCGTGCATCATGCACTGACCCAGGCTAGCGAGCAATGGCGTTGATGAACAACAGGTCAGCGTCACAGATCACCTGCAACATTTATACCACTGCCAGTAATGGTCACAATAAGGGGTCTGAAAATCACACAGTGTGTGTGTGTGTGTGTGTGTGTGTGACTGTGTCTGTATGTGTTCCTCATGCACTGCCACAGTTCTCAACCTATCAACACCAGGGTATCACAATCAAGCAGAAACAGACATGCACCCCACAGCCATAGTTGTACACCTAAATTTTGCTTCATGCTCCGCTGAACAGTCATTTCAGTTGGAAACTTTACTATGTAAAAATTAAAATTTTTTTCTACACTGTGTATCACCACCCTCTTTTAAAAGAACATTCGCAAAAATACTACTTCATCTGTTCTGAACAACACATCACAAGCCAAAAAATACAAAATACACCAAAAGCTTTGTTAATGTTCTAATGTGTGGTGAACTGGCACTCTCACACTGATAATGTGCTGCTTATGCAAAGAGAACATCAATGAAACAACAACAACCAAAAAAAAGACTTAAAACTTAACTGATTTTCCTGTCTTTCAGATTTTCCCGAAGAGAAAGAAAGAAAAAGTGGAGGGGGGGGGGGGGGGGGGGGGGGGGGGGGGCGGAGGAGACAGACAGACAAGAAGCGGCATCAGAATTGTATATGGAAATTGTTACAAATCGTCCCACCAGTTGGCTAGTCCCCAATAAGACCAGCTTTATAGCAAAAAGAAAGAGTCCACAAGGAAGGCACGAGGAAAGCCAAGAAGCGTGACAACAGGTGTGAGAGGTTGGTTTGTTAGGTGGGCTTCCCCCCTCACTTCCCCCTACTCCCCACCGTCAATCATACCCTCCTTACCCTCCCCAAATCTCCGGTCTTCCCCCCCCCAATCTCACATCCCCCCCCCCCCCCCTCCTCCCCTCTCATGAAGACTTTGTGGGAATGTTTCAATTCCTATTTCAGCTGAAATTTTGGGATGGTGGGCAGAGTACGTTTCCATCAGGTGGAGGATTTTAAGCCCTGCGTACAACTCGTTTGGAAATGGGGGTCACATTGACAAATACAAGATACAGTTACTCTGTGACCTGGGTTGGTTGTAGTCTCACATCACTATCATCCTCCAGTTGACTGCCATTTTATTATACCTTCTCCATGGTATTGCACACACACACATACAGTCCATCTCTCACAGACACAAACAACACACACCATAAGAATTCTCCACTATAACAATAGAACTTGGTTGGCTTAGTATCCAGTCCCAATCCCAACATTAATAGAGATAGATAACAAGTGTGCGGTGAGGCTGCCAACTAGGTGAGATCCTGCACTGCAACCAAGTCTCTCTGGTGGTGGTAACAAGCATTCTGAGTGAAGTTCTGAAGCA